>JASCZI010000146.1:29149-48166 GCA_036250425.1 Stylosanthes scabra
ATGTTATGGTGAGTGTTGAAGGTCCTAATGTGGATAGACAAGAAGCAAGACAGCCAGCTGCATACTTTAATGAGCATTACATGGGGTATGTTTCACATACTCAACATATATCAAATTCTTGTTTGCTTTACATTTGATAGTTCAGCGGATCTTGAACAAGAGGCATGCACAACGGTTGGGTTGTCTAGGTTGTTTCAATTCGGTATTTACTTTAAACAAGATTCGAGGACGAATCTTTTTGAAGAGTGGGAGAATGATATGAGCATAGGAGGACAAATTCTGTGTTAGATTAAGTCATGTAATCATTCTCAAGACTCATTTTATATTTGTTTTATTTTATTGCGTTTAGGCTCAATTATAACTTGGCCCATTTTGTTTTAGTAAATGCTTGTATTAGGGTTTTGATAATAAGAGGTATAAAAAGCTTCTAAAGCTTGTAGCCACTTTGAATTGAATTTTGATGAATGAAAATTTTTAGGATTTCGTGATGAAACTTGAGTGTGAATAGCTAAGGTACGTAATATCCTTAACTATTGCATTGGGTGTTAACGGTGAGGTGTGTAATATCCTTGGTTGTTGCATCAGGAAATCAAATTAAGGTAGAGTGATTCTTCTTTTCTTTGATTTCATGTTATCTAACTGCATAATTTCTGGATGGATTTGACCCTCTTAGTAGTTAATATCAATCATTTATATTATTACTACTAAAAGACTTTCATCTTCCCTATATACTCTAAAATAAATATATTAAGATGTAGAAAATTCAGTACCTTGATTGTTGACCTTCTGGGAGATTTTGTGTTGGCTTCATTGTACCCCCTGATGAGCAAGCTACTATTATCTTCGCATTTTTATTCAATTTCGATTCAACAGCTGCCGCCAGCATAAACCAAATATTTCTTTAGATTCAGGAAACATGAAATGCATAAATTCAAAAAATGCATCATGCAATGTATTACTATATATATCTCTTACTCTTGATGAACTCAGGGTTCTCTTCTGTGCCAGAAAAAATGCCAAAAAATGCAAATGCAGCACGCCTAGCAATGTCCCATGCAGTCCACTCTTTTATAAGCCTATATATTTGAACATTAATGGCATCTGGAGGATGAGCCTGCACAAATTCTCAAACCCCTTAGATTTTTATTTCCATCATATTAGTGGAAATTGAGTAAAACCCTAAAGTGGTTTTTGAAATTGGTTGCGATATCCCAAATGCATTAATTCTGTTGTAGAATTTGTTAAGTGTACCATGTTAGGCTCTCAACCCTTCTCCATCATGCTGTTAGGGATTAAGGTAGTGCACTTTTTGGCAATTTTAGGGATGTAATTAGTGCAATTAGGATCTCATGAAATATTTTAGTATACACGGGCAATTTTAAGAATTACTTAGGGGCTTAGTTAATTGTGTGTGTAAGCACGTTGTTCACTTACCTCTTTGAACTCTGCTTCAGGCCTTACATCAAGAATTACAAACTTATTCTCTTTCTGAAGGCGCAGAGCTTCCTTTGCATCAACACTTCTTACCTGCAATTTCCATATTATCATACCACAAACTCTGAATTTGATGTAAAACTGGCATTTCACATTCCCTCATTTTTAGCACAAATTATTAGGAAAAAGTATTGATGTGATATGATTATCTAAACGATTTTGTATATATGTTTCTAACTTTGCAGCATTCCTCTTAGTTATATAAACATGTGGTATCATCCTTCATCCTATGACCTTTCTTGTCAGACTATGAAAAGATTCTGAAGGAGCTAAACCCCAAAGTGATCCTTGAGATTGACCGCATGCACTACCTATCTCAGGGTCTCTAATTGGTGCAATTGGGACTATTTTAGGGCACATGACCAATCTCAGAGATTACTTTAGGATTTAACTCGATTCTGAAGCATGGAATAATGTTTAACAAAACACTTTATTGTGATTGGGAGAATGAGATATACCTTTTTTTCTAACAGAACTTCTCTCTTAACCTTCCAGTCTTCTTCAGCTAATATCTCCAAGAAAAGTTGAAATAAAACTCTGGTTAATGCTCTTCAAAATCAAAGTGCTACCAGAAACACAATTGTAATTCAGTAACAGTAGCACAGAAAACTATTATTAGTACCTGGTGATTTTGCTGGTTTTGTTGCTGCGCAATGAATGGTCAATCCCCTTGCAATGTTCATCTGGTTTAATCTCTGACCTGTTGTGTATCTGTGTGATCTCACTCTCACCAACCATGAACTATGATCACGGCTTCCTTCCAAAGATGGTACCAAAGTTTGTAGAGCAACTGATGTAAAAGCAGCCATTGTTTCAACTTTCAAGCTTAATAAGCAACAGAGAAACAAAAATCCGGCAGGTAATTATATATGTTATAGTGTGAATTCAAATTGAAAATGATCTAGTTAATGGTCACTAGCATGTTGAGGTTACTTGGAATATGAGGTGGCATATGCTTGTGTGTGATATGAAACTAGAACTTTTAGAAGCTAGTAGTTGTAAGACATAAATATCTGAGTATTGTGGATATTGAAGACTCAGAATCTGAATTTGTGGCTGATGTTTTAGGATCCCATCTATTTGGATAGGTTAATATTTCCTTGTCATCGACCTTTTTGTCTTCTTTTTCTTTTATGCATACGAATATTTATACAGGAAAACTAATGTAGTATTCAAAACCACTAATAAAAATAATCAGATATAAAATATATATTTTTAAAAAAAAATTAAAAATAAGATTTTAATGCTGATTTTTGCAAACATTATTTAGACTTTAGAGGGAAAAAAAAAAAGGACATTTTCTTTCCATCTAAAAAATTTGGTAACTACACTAAGTGAGTTTTTAAAATATTTTTATTGTGAATCATTATAAAATAAATGATAAAAAGTATAAGATTGAATTTTATTTCATTTTTATTATTTACATTTTTTAAATATTTATCTAAATGCTAAACACAAAATTTATTTTCATTAAAAGATAGTTTTTTATTATTATTTTTGTCACGTTTCTAAATCATTCAAGAATTTGTTTATCGTTTGCGTTAAGAGTTATTTTTATTAAAAAGATAAAAATAACTATTTATATTGTTAGTACACGTCATCATTTTAATTTCAACCAAATTATATACCTAAAACATAAAATATTTAACTTTAGTCATCGTGTGAATCTCAAATTAATTCAATTCCAATTTTTTATCCATTTCCAAATAATGAATATAATTTTAGAAAGAAATTAATTTTAATTTCATTGTGTTCAAAACTGTTGAGCTTAGAAGATAATAATGTATTTTGTACAATGACTAAGGAGTTAAATCACAAAATGGTCATCGAAAGTTGAGTCGCAACTCAAATTGGCTCTTAAAATTTAGAGTTACTCAATTTTTTCCCCGAAATTTTAAATCGTAGCTCACGTTAGCCCCTGATCCATTCTCAGTCAATGGCGTGCTGATGTGTAATATTAAGTGACACGCTGGCATACGTGTGAGCTAGAGACAGTTATTTAAGGTGGCAAATTTGATAAATCACTCAATTTGACCTTATTATTCAATATAACTCTAACCAAATAGAAAGCATGATTTGTTTGTGAGATGTGCAAGGGTGATGATGGGTAGCAGTAGTCATGTTTCTGGGAGCTCTAACAGATGACTAGTGATTTATATAACAAATTCATCATCTGCAACTAGAAGCAACCAAACATGAACAGTCATTTAACAAATGCTCTAGTTTCGCAAACAAATCCCAAGTGTAAATATTTCATTAGTACTAAACTACTAATTAAGATACACGTAAAATTGTTTTACTCTTCCGTATAAATATTGTTTTCATACTTTCACACTTGTTCTCCTTGCATAAAATTTCAATATGATTATCCATTAGAATCTTGAAACAGGGCATCGAAATCTTCTCATATATAAAGCTTACTTCAAATTAAAAAAAAAAAGCTAACTTTTTTTTTAAAACATACAACTTCTTTTTTATGACAACCTCTAACAAAAGAAAGTACTTAAAAAAAAACCAAACATATAGTTTCTTCTTGATCACAACCTTAAAAAATAGAAGTACTAAAAAGAACTAAACATACAGCTTCTTCTTGATCAATACCTCAAATCAAAATATAAAAGTACCAAAAGAAAAAAATCCAAACAAATCAAACATTATGAGCAGCATAAAAAATTCTTCATCAAACATAATAAAAAATAAATCAAACACGATCTCATTCAAGTAGCCAATGTGCTATCTTAATGTGTTGAGAAAAAAGAAAAAAAAACTCAGTGAGAAGCGAAAAATGTTGCCAAATGCAAGAACAAATGCAAATATAAGCCATTTTGAGACTTCTTAGCCATTAACCTTTTGTTACTTCTGGTTGAACACGACGAAAATAAAAATTAGAGCAAACCCTACCTCTAACCCTAAACCACAACCCCCAAGGACAACCACTCCTAATATCTCATCCATTCCCAGCTAACAAATATTAAGGGCAGCCCTAACAATCTTCATTCAATAAAAACCCAAAAAATAGAGCATACTTTTTTCTCAACATCCTTGAAAAGTTACTAACCTGTATGCACGATGCAAGTGTGCCTCAGAAGTTTGTCCAAGCTCAGATGGACGATTGTGGCTCAATGACGGAACCAACGATCTCTTTCAGCCTTTATCAATGGAGGTCTTCATTTCTATGTTGAAGAAAGAGAGGGAGAGAATGAAAGTGAAATGTTAACTTTTTTGAAAGTGTGTTAAGGTTTTTTTTTTTTCGGTGTAGGGATTTAATTTTTGGGGTTGACTTGTCACTGAAATGACGTAATTTTATCGTTTTGGCGCGCTTGCATCAAAATGACGTTGTTTAATGTGTGACAGCGTGTCATTTAATGTTACACATCGACACGCCGTTGACGGAGAATGGGTCAGGGGCCAATGGGAGTTACAATTCAAAATTTCTGAGTGAAAATTGAGTAGCTATAAATTTCAAGGGCCAATTTGAGTTGTGATTCAAATTTCGAGTGTCATTTTGATATTTAACTTGATGACTAAATATTAATATTAAGTTGGGTGAAAAAGTCCAAGTGTTGTTTGATGTTGTTGGTTATATTTGTGCAGACCCAATTTTATTTTATTGCAGCCCAATACTTGAATGATACTTAGAGTCATGTTGCTGCAAATTAAATAGTAAAATCTGCATTTCATATTAGCCATGTGCACAGTGATTTGTGCAAAACAAAGAGAGGGAAATTTCTTCTTTTGATTGTCAATAGCTTTCTTAGAGAAGGCTAGACATCAACATCACTGCCAATGAAGGAGAATCCAACTCAAAGCCAAAGTCAAAATAGAAGGTTGAGATGAAAAGAAAGGAAAAAGGTGATCAACAAACATCTCTCCTCTGTTGTTGCTGCAGCAGACGCATTGTACCAAAATGAGAGGTTGCTGGTCTTGCAATGAGAAAAGAAGTCATGTGACCTTGCCAAGCTTATCATTCATAGGGTGGCTACCAAAATTGCAGCAAGTTCCAAGTGCTGATTTTGCATAATCAAAGTTGACCAAGCTTCTCTTTTAGATGCAACTCACTTAGTATAAAAAGGAGTTCAGCCATAGGAGAGAGAGAGAGAGAGAGAGAGTCATTTCACTTTGCAAAATTTGCAAGTGTCTACTCTTTCAATGTGCTTCAGTGAATACTTTGTTTTTCTTAGTTTACTACTACTTGTTTTCATGAGGTAAAATGTTTATTGTGAGGAATTTGTAAAAGCCAAAAGAGAAAAAGTAAGAGTATAGATTAGTGAAAAGCCGTGACATTTATAATTGATATTCTGAATGTGTTTTTCTATTTTGTGGATTGAAATTGAGGATTTTCCTTTCCCAAGTTGGGTTAGCACTTGGAAGCTAAGTTTTAGGTAAAGAGAGTTTAAAGAGAAATCCTTAGATAGAGTTTTCTAGCTCTAGAGAAATTGGTGTATGTAATCATTTAATTGATAGTGGAAATCCACCATGATGTTGGTGGGACTAGAGATGTAGGTCACAGATGAGTGACTGAACCAGTATAAATCTACTTGCCTCCTTTTGCTGCTTTCAGTTTTGCTACTTCTATTTTAGCTATCTGTAATGTAAATAACAAAATTGTAAGGTTTAAAAGTCATAAAAAGATATCCTAGATTCAATCCCTTCTTTAAACCTTTAACAAACACAGCTAAATTAACTTTCTGCTCAAATGAAAATGTTTAAAATATTTTCTCATAAAAACTTAGTATCTAACCACATTTTAAAACCGTGAGTTATAAAAAATATAACGATTTAAAAAAATAGTAATATTTTTTAGAGTAAACATCCAATTCGGCCTCGATCATTTTTGATTTGGACAAGCCCACCCTTGATGATTTGAAAACCTCAATCTAGTCCTCAACCATTTAAAAATTATGACAAATAGGTCTTATAACCGGTTTATGAGATTAGTATTTAGAGTTGATAAACCGATTTTAAGGGCCTATTTGACCTATTTTTAAATGGTTGAGGATTGAATTGGTGGTTTTGGATCATTAGATGTGAGTTTGTCCAAATTAAAAATGGTTGAAGATCAAATTAAATATTTACTTTATTTTTTAAATAAAATTAATACTTTTATAACATACTAAAATAAAAATTTACGATTTACCATCTAATCTAATAATTAATAAAGTATCTTCACCTAAAAATAATCGTAAAGCCTTGGTTGAAGTAACGTCCCCCATATGACATATCCCTCGTAGTATTACGGACTTTTTTCACTTGTAGAATTAATTGTTTCACATGAACAAGCTTCTTCTCTAGTATCCTTCCTTCTGTACTATTTTTCAACTATAGTACATCACTTAATTAAATTGCTGAAAGGTATAGTAGGCGACATACAAACGAAAGTTGCACATTTTTATGCAGCAATTTCAGCCAATATTTTTTTTAAAAAAAAGTGAAAAGTTAGTTGATTAATTATTCACGATTAGGGTGAGCTGGGGTTTGTGAGTGTGAATAACATATAGAAAAATTATCCGGTATGCCGATAGTATCGATATTTCGATGTTTTTATCAGTTGATCTTAATTAATTTTAATTATAAAATCAATAGATAACTAAGATCTACAGTTAAAATAAAACACCGAAATACCGATATATAACTCATTACCGTTCATGTTTAATTACATATTGTATTATCGTTCGTAAAGAGCAAACTCGTTTGAAGATCAAATTTTAGAGGGAATTAGACAATTATAAAAAAATAATAAAAAAAAAGTTGATTACTTAGAGCAAGAAATGCATATATATAAATTATAAATACAATAATGCTACACATATACCTATTTAGCCAATCAAGTCTTTTTTCCCCAGTTTTACCTGGGGCGTGTAATACACGCAGAAACCTCACTCTCCCAAGATTTTTTAAACACGCGCTTCTTCGTCTCAGTTTTTCTGCAACTCCTCCTCCTCCTCCTTCCTGCTACTATGTCGTCGTCGTTGTCGTAGTCGTCACTATTGCTGTCACCGCCATCGTCGTAATCTTCTTCTTCTTCTTCTTCCACTTTCTCCTCCACCTCCTCCTCCTCCTCCTACTCTGTTATGTTGTTGGTGCTGCTGCTGCTATTGTTATTGATGATCTTTCTCTTTTTTCTTTTTCTTGAAAAAACAGAACCAAATTTGCATATAAAACAGAATCAAATTTCCAAAAAAAAATAAAAACAAAGTGGATTTTCATGAAAAATAAATGAAGCGGATTTTCAAGAAAAACATAACCGGATTTCGAAAAACATACTCGGATTTAATAAAAGAAAAGAAGTGAATTTCATTGAAAAACATAACCGGATTTCATCATCATCATCATCATCATCATCATTATCATCATCATCTTCTTCTTCTTCTTCTTCTCCTCCTCCTCCTCTGTTGCGTTCCTTCTCCTCTTCCTCCTTCTTCATTGTATTATCCTTCTTTTTTCTCATTTGTTATCTTATTTTTTCCTATTCTTCTTCATTGTCAATACCATCATCGTCATCACTGTCACTGTCGTCGTCGTCTCCTTCTCCTCCTCGTTGTCGTCGTCTTCTTCTTCTTCTCCTCCACTGTCATCTTCTTCTTTATCCTCCTCCTCCTCCACCTCCTCATTCTCATTATCCTCCTCTTCGTCGTCGCTACTGTCGTCGTCATCATTGTCAGAAGAAGCTGCAGAAGAAACAGATAAGGAGAAGAAAAGAAGAAGAATAATGAGAGGAAGAAGGAATAACCGGCGTGCGACGTGAAGGAAAAAGCACGTAGAAAAAGACTTAGTGTAGCTTGATTGGTAAAATTGCTTGGTTGCCTAGAATTATTGTTATATTATTCCTATTGCTATAACAAATAACAACGATGTATCTGCCTGTGCTGGTGGTTTCTTCAAGTGGTTTCTAAGAAGAAGCTTGTTAAGGAGTCGGACCACACTCAACAAATATCAAAAGGATTGATAGGGATGCTGTTTCTTTAGTCCTCGGGTTGAAGTTCTCACTAGGTGAATGGAGGATGTACCTACAAGAAATTTTGACGCTCAAGTCAATGTAGAATTTCAAGAGGTATTAGGATTAGAGTTAGAATTATGAAATACTTCAAAGGGATGTTGCCCTTTAATTTGTTTATATAGTGTTGTGTGGTTGAGATTAATTATGATTTATGATTATATCATGTTTTATCAAGATATGATCCGTTTTCTATTACGCTGGACCTATTTAATTTCTTATGGCCTTATATCAAGTGGATTGGTCTTTTAATCCGGTCCATAACAAAGTTAAATTAATATTTTTTGTTCACTATCAACCCAATAAGAGTTAGTATTAGTCACTATATGTATTAGCTAGTTAGTTGCTTACTTGTAACTTATGTCACAGTGAATTAGTATTTAGTTAGTTGTAGGCTTGTAGCAATTATGGGTTATACTTATAATGATTTTGTTATCAGAGCAAGTATAACAATGTAGAAGGGGATATGGTCACGTCAAACCCTTGAAAGGGGCACTCGATACGACGTAAGGGATTAGTCTGGACCTGTCGGGCCTACGATACCCTCCTACCAAAAAAAGAGCAAGTATAACATAAAAAAAGGTAATTAATATAAAGTGGATTTAAAAAAGAGAATATGTTTTAATACACACAAGTTAGGGTTGATACTATAACATAATTTTATCAGCCATTAATGGGAATATAGCGGTAGAGTGAATGAGGTAGGCACGAATAGGATTTGAGAAGGATTTGAGAGAAGGTGGGAAGTGTCAAAACCTGGCATAAACGTGAGTAGTGTGTCAAGCATGAGTCCACTTTTTTTTTTTTGTGGGCAAGCATAGACATACACCATCTCTATAGTTGAAAAGTTGAAAGGAAAATAAATGAAAACGTTATAAGTTCATGGGCTAATAATGTCAATGTCTGCCATGAATTCATCATCCATCATGATCATACGTTGCTACATGACCACACTCACACGTTAAAAGTACTGTTCCAGATCCATAATGTCACATACCCATATTACCGACATTGCTAGCTATATTACTACTTTTTTAATCAGAATCATTATTTGGATTTAGCTAATATTATCAATTTTTAAGGTGGTAATACAAATAAAATAAAAATACAAAATTATTTTATTTAACTGAATTTCTATAAATTTTATGCATGCAATATTAATATTATTCAAATAGTAATTAAGAAATATAAAATGAAAAATTACTGATTTAGATTTTTTATTGTCTTCTGAATATTATTATTATTATTATTATTATTATTATTATTTGGAAATATCTTAACTACACTACTACCCCAGCCCCTTGCTTGAGAATATCTGGAAAAATTTAAAATATCTGTTTTGTGTTGCCTCCTCAAGGACATGGTATTAATTGATGAGTACTAGTATTCGAATAACAATATATTCCTAGATTAGCAAATTAATTAAGGGAGTCAACTCTCCTTCTTCTTGTTGATTTGAGAATGAATGGAAAGTTAGGCAAGATGCATCTGAGTAATATTTTAATTAATTTCCTTTCTGTTAAGCCTAGGCCAATGAGCATTATTATATTAAATTAATAAAACTAGTGTAGTAGGCAATTTTCCATTTCACAAATATTCATTTGACTGTCATTGTTTTTAGTTAATCTGTTTTGTTAACTAACCCCGGCCGCGAAGGATAATCTTCCTTCTATCTTTAAATATCCAAAATCAAAGTGTGTGTAAGACTGCAAGGTTGAACAAATGACAAATGGGAGAAAACTAAATTCCAAATGTTAAGTATAAGCAATCAACACAAATTACAAATATATTTAGAGCAAATTACTTTCAATATCCACCCACATTAAAAAAAAATCAACCATTAAACAATTACTTTTATTATATCGAAGTGATATGTGGTATAAAAATAGAAAAGAGAGAAAGGATATAAACCAATAATCGTTGTATAGTTAGTCTTTGATAACAATGCTGTAAGTTTTCATCGATCAAGCGAAAATCAAAGCCTCATCAACAGAAGGCTAAAGCTTAGTGGGAGGATGAATGAAACATGTGATATGATATGATATATAAAAAAAATTGGTTATTAAATTAACTATTAACAGAAAAATAAATGTTAAAAATAAGTTAAATAATATATTTTTTTTATTATAAATATGTAATAATAATTAATTTGATGACTTAGTGTATAAATAATAAATAAGCCGCGTGAACGTGAGGAAAATAATTTTTTTTTTACAATTAATATTGGTGTACACCTCTTTTTAGTGTACACCTCTATCCAAATCTCAACGAATATGTTTTTAAAAACAAACGAACATATTTTTAATGTGTCAACTATAAAACATGTTCGTTATTCGTGTACGAATAGAATATTATTACTAGAACGAACATGTTTCTAAAAGCAAAGGAACAGATAACTTGTTCGTATTAACTATAAAACTATGTTCGTTGTATATATAAAAATTTGTTCGTTTAAAACTTGGATAGAAGTGTTTACTAAAAAGAGATGTTCATTTCTTGTTTTTTTAGTATGTAATAAGCAGGGAAAAGGTATGAGTGTGGGGTCTAGAGAATTAGTATTCCAGTGTAAGTAGGGACTAGGGAGCACAGTGCAAGATCCGAGACTTCGCCGCTAAAAGCATCCCTATCCGCGCCATTAAGGCATTAACCACCGACACCACAGGACCACCATCCCATCCATCTTTCGCCACGTGTCATCGCATCTACTCTCTGACCCTCACTCCCAAACGACGATTACCGCGTTCTCGTAACATTCACACCTCAGTGATCCTCTACAACGCCACCCCTTCCTTGCGCTGTGCTTCACTGCTTCAGCTTCACCGTGTTTGCACGTTACTAGCTACATTTGTTTTCTTTTGGCTTCCCGTTCCATGTCGTTTTGCGCTGTCGGTGTTATGAATTTCCCGTTCTTGTTTAAACATTGTTTATAACTTGTGAGGATAGAGTTAAAATTCACATTGGCCTTAAATTTGAACTTCCATTCAAATTGATCCTTAAAATTTAAAATTATTTAAAATAATCCTTTATTTTCGTGAACTTAAATTAGATTTCAGTATGGCGTTATTTTACTCCTATTAAAACAAAATTCTTTCATATATTTCAACAATCTATATAAACAAAATTTAATAAAATAAAATAAAGGTGAATTTGAATTACATTTATAAAAATTATAATTTTTTAAAATAATTCTAAATTTTAGAGACTAATTTAAGTTAAAATTTAAATTTTAGGAATTAATTTAAGTTTTAATTTTTAAGTAAGTGAAAATGGGATTCTTTTTAAGTTTATTTTTTCTCTTTTGATGAGACGTTTAAATAAGATTTTTTTTTTATCTATATGCACACCAAAAAAAACTTTAATTCCCAAAATACGCACCGTTCACATTATTTCTCATAACACGCACACACCAATTCATCTGCTCCACCAGAAAAGTGGATTTCCACTTCAATTCGCCGGCGCCAATGGTCTGCTGCGTCTGCTTCCAACTCGCTTGCGCCAGGGAAGAATTGGTTAATGAAAGCTACCACATCTGCTACCACTTCGCCTACACCAGGAGAGAGTTGGTGCGACATCGCCAGTATCATAGGCGAGATGGAACTCTTCACCAAAAAAAAGAAGTTCGTGAGTGATATGCAGTTGGCTTGAGTTTTATTTAAAAAAAATAGTGATGTAAGTTGCATGCAAATATACATACAGTTGAGTTGAATTTCATTAAAAAAAAACAGTGATATAAGTTTTCTTCGTATATGTGTTAAGATCATGAAACATTTTGGTAGTTTTATTAAAAAAAAAATGTAATGTATTTATTAAAAAATTGCGAAGTAGTGCACTGCTTTTACTAATTTTAATACGCATGCAACTTTATATTAATGATTATGTCTCTAATTTTTTATACTAAATATTATATGTCTATATATATGCCAAATGCGTCTAGAACCACTTGATTATTAAAAAAATTCATAATTTAAAACTCATAACATTAAAAATCATATATTTTGTAATACAATTACTATTAATTTTATTTTTATATTATATATAAATCAATTATCAATAAATATATCACATATTATATGTCCATACAATGAAATTAAAATAATATTAAGTATATAACAAAAATATATAATTTTCAATATTATAGATTTAAAATTATGAATGTATTCGAGATCTAGAGCCTAGGTGTATTTGACGTATGCATGAACATATAATATTTCGTACAAAAATTTGTGACTTAAATATTGCATAGTAATATAATATGTATTTATTGGTAGTTGATTTATATATAATAAAGAATAGAAGTAGTAGTAGGTACAATAAAAAATTATGATTTTCATGTCATATATTATCATATATCTATTTTTTTTTATATTCATCTTATACCTATTGATTAGGCTAAATTCATAATTTCGAATCGAGAAAGTATAGGGAGCCAACATATTGAAGCCAATAGGGAGCCCATATGAGTTTCAGATGATAATTCATATAAATTTTGAATGATAACTTAATCATTCATATATGAGTTACGAGGATAACTCATATAAATTTTGATTATAACTTAATTATTGGCTCCCTATGGGTTTCGTAACGTTGGTTCCCTAGCGTTACTCTTTGGAATCATAAAATTAGGAGTAACTATATAACAAAAGAAAATATGATTTTTAATGTTATGGATTCCAAATTTCTTTAACATCTGGTGGCTCTAGGTGCATTTTGCATATATGTAACGCATTATGATCGATAGTAAATTAAATATTTTAGTAAAACATTTTTAATTATGAAAAATATTTATTTTTATAAATAGTTATTCTTTTTTTTATTATTATCATTTAAATTGATTATATTTTTAATAAAGTCACCAATGTATTATTATTTTTAATATTCTTAAAATCATATTATTATATTTGTAATATCTTAAATTGTTAAGTTTTTAAATTTAAAAATAACTTAACGTGCATCAATGTAAAATTAATAAAATTTAAAATTTAAATTTCTTTGATCTTTTAAAAATTTAGATTGAACTAAATTAATTAATAAAAATTACAATTAGATAAATTTAAAATAAAAAAAATTGAATTTAAAAAATAAGTCTGGAACTACCAAATTTTAACCTCACGTTAAGTACTCATGTCATCTTTATAGGAACTTGATGAGAAAAAAAAAGGTTATAGGATAAATATAAAATAGATGAAAAGTCCGGTATATGATTTCGTTATCTCACCCCTCATACCAGTTTTCATTTCATCACCTCACTCCTCATACCAGTTTTCATTTCGCATGCAACTTACATCACTATTTTTTTTTAATGAAACTCAAGCCAACTGCATATCACTCGCGGACTTCTTTTTTTGGTGAGGGTTCCATCTCGCCCATGGTACTGGTGATGTGGCATCAAATCTCTCCTGGCGTAGGCGAAGTGGTAGCAGGTGTGGTAGCTTTCCAGCCACCAATTCTCCCCTAGCGCAGGCGAGTTGGTAGCAGACACAGCAGATGGGCATCTCCCCATTTGCGCCGGCGAATTGGAGTGGAAATCCACTTTTCTGGTGGGGCAGGCGAGTTGGTGTGTGCGTATTATGAGAAATAATGTGAATGGTGCGCGTATTTTGGGAATTAAAGTTTTTTTGATGCGCATGTACATAAAAAAAAGCCTTTTCTTTCATCTATCTACAAAATCAATCTCGATAAATAAAAAAAATACACTAAATTGACTATATTTATAAAATATAAATTAATTTATGTATACCATTATACAGTTTTGTGTATATTATTTTTAGTATAAAAAAATATAAACATAACACTTAAATTTTATTTTTTGTACGCTAAGAATACGTATATGAAGATATACAATGGTACATATAGCATTACCGATAAATTATATATTAAAATAAAAAAATATTAAAAATATATAGAAAAAACATATTTATATATGCACCAATATTATTATAACTACTAATGTATGCATAACTTTTTTATTATAATATATACACTTATTTTTTTTTCGCATGATTAAAGTAATATATTATTTAGTTTATTTGAACAAAATATCATTTGATAATCAGTATATTATTAAAAAAATCAACTATGTTAGGTAACTAATAAAAATTCAGTCAACATCAGTCAACAATTTAAATCGAATGTTCTATTTTTTTAGGTTTTGGATGTTCTATTTTTAGGTTTCGGATATTCTGTTTCTAAAAAAATATAAAGTTGACTGATGTTGCTTGAGGTTTCGGATATTCTATGGCTTTCGGATGTTCTATAAACAATAATTTCAGATATTTTATTTTTTGTTGGCTGATTTATTAATTAAAAAATTATTAGTTACATGTACTTTTCCAATAATTATTTAAACATACATATAAATACATTATTTATTTATTTTTAAATAGATATCATGAATGAAAATCATGAGTGAAACTAGGGATGGAAACATGCCAGGCTTCCGTCTAAACAGGCCAGGATTATATGCACTGAGCATATGCCTGACCTATTACCTATTAAAGGCTTTATATTTTATTTGGCCTGGCCTGGTCTAAAGGCATGGCTTGAAGCCTGTTTAAAAAACTGTTAAAAAATAAATTAATAATAAAAATAATAAAAATTTATAGATACAAATAAATAAAATTTCATAATATAAAAAAATTATGTTATGACTTTTATAATTATATTTATTTAGTAATTATAAGTGTCAATGATTTTTTATGTGGTTTGAAAATAAAAAATAACTTTATTGATAGATTATGCATCTCTTTAATTTATTTAAAATTTAATAAAATTACTTTTTAAATAATTAAAAAATATTATAACATAATATATATAAATAGGCCGACTTGTTAGGTTTCATAGGTTTTACAAAAAGCCTAAGCCTAACATCTTTAAATAAAAAAATTTTATGAAAATTTAAGTTTATTTTATTTATCAAATAAGTTTGACCTATATTAGTTCTAATTAGGCCCTGATAAGCCGGCTCACCTGTTGCATCCCTAAGTGTA
Source organism: Stylosanthes scabra (assembly GCA_036250425.1). Lineage (NCBI taxonomy): Eukaryota > Viridiplantae > Streptophyta > Magnoliopsida > Fabales > Fabaceae > Stylosanthes > Stylosanthes scabra. The sequence continues at coordinate 44,624 of JASCZI010000146.1, forward strand.
ACCTACCAGGACGAGTATGACCCTTGTAATGGAGAACAAATATCAAAGGGCAATGGAAATGCTGAAAAGGCCTATATTTATTTGCCATGTGCCACCCTCAGAGTTAAAGAACTAATAAAGCTTAACATCAATAGTCACAAAAAAAAAAAGAAAAAAGAAAAAAATAGCGCTTAAGATCAATAATTTAATACTACTTATTAGTAGATTTATTTATTAATGTACAATTTTTTTTGCTCTGGAAAATCTAACCTCAATGCAAGGGAGTAACAGGATTAGAATAGAAGCAGCGTAACAGAGGATCACAGCACCGTCAGTGAGGCAGAGACACACTATATAAGTATATATAATCATCTCCCGTTGTTTCTCTCTCACAGAGCAAGAAAGAAAATCTTCCTACTCTGTTCACTGCTTCCCCTGGGCTCGTTCCCATTCTAATTTCGTTCACCTTCTCCTTCTCCTTGTTCGAAAATGGAGGTGTTCTACTACATGGTGTTTGGTGTGTTGGCCGCGGTGGTGGCGGCACTGGAGCTGAGCAAGAGCAACAAGGACAGAATCAACACATCTTCCGCCTTCAATTCCTTCAAGAACAATTATCTTCTCGTCTATTCCCTCATGATGGGTAAGATTTCACCTTAGATCTGCTTTCTCTCTTCCTTCTTCTCTCAGATCGAGACGGATCTCGCGCCATTTTCCTCTTACTCCTTCTCGATCTGCACTCCCTCGCATTTTCATTCCTTGATCTGTCTTGCGGTTTTCGTTTTCGCTTTCGATCTCGACCTGCTTTTTCCGCAACACTTTCTCGTTTTCTTAGTTTGCTTCCTGAAATTGAAATTCAAATTGAAATGAAATTCGATCGAATGGAGAGAGAGAGATAGAGAGAGAAATGGAAAGGGAATGAGATAGTTAGGTAGTGTTTTCTTCGGCATTTAATTGTCTAGGAAAGTAATGCTTATCCAGTGTCTCATTTAATTGTGTAAGAATATTAATTATTATTGTTAATTATTAATTTATAGAAATTTATAAAGCAATTCTGTTTTTGCTTACCTTCAACTTCATTGTGAAATTGTAAGTGAAGAATCAGACATTTCTCTGAGATGGATCTTAATTAAATCTGAGCTAGTTTGGTTCCTTATTATAGTAATGATATATCTTGTGGTTGTGGCTACTGTGATTTGTATTAAAAAAGGATGTGGAATTGTAGATACTACAATTAGCTTATATACACTGCTTATTTTTTTTTTATAACCAAGATTGTTAAGTGTTGCTACTCTATGCTATGGATAAATCAAACTATAGTAATGTTTGGTGAGGGATGAGGGAGATGCTTTAATTGAAATTGTTCAAGTAGCCGAGTTACCATTGTAAGTGTTTTTGGTAATCTAATAGGTTTGTTGCTCTTTATATGGCTACAGCTGGAGATTGGTTGCAAGGTCCATATGTATACTACCTTTACAGTACATATGGCTATGGGAAAGGGGAGATAGGACAACTTTTCATTGCTGGTTTTGGGTCTTCCATGCTCTTTGGAACAATTGTGGGATCTTTAGCTGATAAACAGTGAGTTCTTTTCTTCTTGTGGGAATTTCATAGCACTTTTTTCAGTATCTCATGTTTCTTACCCGAAAATCAGGGGGCGTAAGAGGGCCTGTGTGACCTATTGCATAACCTACATCCTGAGTTGTATCACCAAGCATTCTCCACAATACAAAGTACTCATGTTGGGCCGTGTTTTGGGAGGTATTGCCACTTCACTCCTGTTTTCAGCATTTGAATCGTGGCTTGTTGCTGAGCACAACAAGGTGAGGAATAGATGTTTTTAATGGTTTCCTGATGGTTCTTTGAAGATATTTTTCCTCCAGATAATTTTGACTCACATATAATGCCTTAGAGTCTGGATGCAGCAAATATGAAAATCTAATTTTTATGTGGAGGTGGCTGTATATGATTTGAATAATGTGGTGCACATGAGTGGGTTTTATATCCTCAAAATAACAATTTTGATTTGATTGTTTTGGCCGACATACCAAATTGGATTGATATAGTTTTTGTATATTTATCCATACATTTTTACGATCAAATCTCTGACTGATAAGTCATTTCTTCAACGTCGTCAACTATTATAGTGTATCCATCATGCATGTCAGATCTTGCAGTTGTGAGTTTCAATTCACCTTTTTGTTAATATTATCTTTCAGAGGGGCTTTGATCAACAATGGCTATCATTGACATTTTCAAAAGCTATATTTCTTGGAAACGGTCTTGTTGCTATTGTATCTGGGCTGTTTGGAAATGTCCTTGTTGATACATTATCTCTTGGACCTGTCGCTCCCTTTGATGCTGCTTCATGTTTTCTTGCAATTGGTATGGCCATCATCTTATCTACATGGACAGAAAATTTTGGGGATCCTTCCGAAAACAAGGACTTGCTTACCCAATTCAGGGGTGCTGCTGTGGCCATTGCATCAGGTAGATTTCTAATTTTGCATAATGTTTTTCTTGTTACCTTTATTACAATAGTTCCATGTAAATGGTTGAAATCTGAAACTGCACATTACACTCTGTATTAATACTGCACTTGTTGTATATGATCGCATCCTAGCAGTGAAATGTGTAAAAAATTAATCATAGGAGCCAACTCTGGTGCTAAACACGAGGCACGTGCTTGGAATATTTGGTGTCAGAGTTGCGTCTCATTCCCGGTGTTTCACATGCAGTTAGAACCTGGTGCTAACTAACATGGAATGAATATTTTCTATACAAATCTAGAAGAGATGTTAACTTCTCTGTAACCATAAGGCAGTTGTTATTAAACATACCTTGTTAAGTAAGCAAGCATATGTTTTATCAGGTTTTACTTTTTATGTTGTTACCATTGTACTTTGTTCGTCTCTTATCATGTATTTCTGTTCTTTGCTAATTTCCCTTGCTCATCTATATACAACAACAAAACCAACAAAGCCTTGTTCATTTATATGATCTATTAATATATATTTATGTGTTTCAGATGAAAAAATTGCCTTGTTGGGTGCCATACAATCTCTCTTTGAAGGTTCAATGTATACCTTTGTGTTCCTATGGACTCCTGCATTGAGCCCAAACGATGAAGAAATTCCACATGGTTTTATTTTTGCAACATTCATGTTATCTTCAATGTTGGGAAGCTCACTGGCATCTAAGTTGATGGCTCGTGCATCACTCCGAGTAGAGGGCTACATGCAGATTGTTTTTGCAGTTTCTGCTGCTGCTCTAATGCTTCCCATTTTGACCACTGTATGCAAATCTTCCCTGCTCTATCTAGTATCATTATTTGCGTTGCATACTATGCTGCTATAAATTGACTTCTTTGTTGGGAACAGTTCATTGTATCTCCTACCAAGGAGAAAGGAGGAGGCATCTCATTTTCTGGTTCCATTCAGCTTCTTGGCTTCTGTACTTTCGAGAGTTGTGTTGGCATATTCTGGCCATCTATTATGAAGATGAGATCTCAATACATTCCCGAGGAGGCTAGGAGCACAATCATGAACTTTTTCCGCATTCCTCTGA
>JASCZI010000146.1:64832-82930 GCA_036250425.1 Stylosanthes scabra
TAAATAAATGGGCAGCATAACAGTATGTAAAATCGCAGTTTGAAGAAAAGTAAATGGACATAATAATGGTAAAGTAATTTAATTAAAACTAAAGTTTGACAGAGTAACAGTAATATAAACAAACAAGCAACAAAAATAAAAAAGTCTGGCTAGTGAATGGACAAGAAAACCTAAATGGAACCCTAAAATCTAAGCTAAATGTGGAAGTGGGCTCCCTTAAAATGGTGAAAGGCTCCTCTATTTATAGATGCTGAAAGCCTCTGATGCGTACGCATGCAAGCTCTCTATGCGTACGCATCTGTGCCGAAACCCCCTTTTGGGCGTGCCTCCCACATCTAGATGCATACGCATGGCTTCACTGTTGCGTACGCATTTGGTCCAGCAATGGCCTTCTAGGTTTTTTTGCGATCCTTTCGTTCCTCTCGCTCTCTCCGGCCACTTCCGCTCTGAACTCCGCCTGTTAAATCTTGAAACACTTAAGCGCACACATCAAGGCATCGTGCGGAACGGGAAACAGTTCAAAACACAGTAAATGTTGGCCGAAATAGCAGATAATTACAATTACAGCTCTAAGGAACTACTAAGTGCAATTAGACCTATTTTTCTATTGTTTAAGTGATGAAAGGGTGATAATTAATCAATTAATGCAGTGAAATTACCCATCGAAATGGGTTTCATCAAACTTCCTTCTGCAGCAAAACAACATTTGTAGATCCTCATCACCTTCAATAGAAAAACAGCCATACTTCACCCCTTGAGCCACAACAGAAATCGGAATCCGATAATATATCATACTCAGTCGACTCCTCCCATCAACACCAAACCTACGTAATATGTTGCGTTGCAAATCCTCCAACCGAGTTCTCATAGTGATGAAAACATTGGTCGGATTTTTATCGGTGAACTTCACTCCCTCTCTAGATTTGTTATTAATCACGCAATCGTGGTGGACCAAAGCTAAAAAACTATCATCTTCAGCCATCTCACACTCCTTTGTTTATCCACTCCAACAAAATGAGTGTGCCTCACCCCTTTATATGGACATGCAACACTGGAAACAATATTTGTGACAGGGTGTGGGCTACTCAGAATCTATGGCACCATGCTGCAGATTCTTAATGTTAAAAAAAAAAAAAAACTAAGGATCCGTGACACCCTGCAGCGAATTTTAGATATCCTAAGATGGTGCCATAGATTCTATAGAAATGTGCGTTTTGGAGTAAACTGATCATTTTGAAGCAAACGATGTAATATGGTAATATTGGAATGGAATACATTTAATATGAAAACTTATACGATTAATTAAAAGATATTGCTAAAACGAGCTACTTAGTATAGAATTAGGAACTAATTTGATTCACCAAAAAAGATGATATACTGGATGATATATAGAAAATGAGTAATGTTAGGTAACTAATAAAAATTCAACGAATATCAGCCAACAAAATGTTCTGTTTCTTTAAATTTCGAACGTTATATTTCTAAAATAATATAACAATGGATGATTATTAACTACTTTTTATTGGTTATCAATTATCAATACTTTCTCATTAAAAAAATCATGTTGCAACACCAAATAAATATGTGGTATCATAATTCACGTCAACATACCCATCTAGTGCTAAAAATCTACATTATTAAGTCACGTGAACACAACTATACATCATGGTGAAGATTTATTGACCTAGACTAAGGAGAGGAATGGTGACTACTCTGTTTTTTCGGGATATGAAGTCGCTTTCCAATTCAACCATCCACCTATCAAATTCATTCCTGAACATTGCAGAAAAAAAAAAAATTTCTGGTCAAGCATTTGGAGTTTGAACAACCAACCTAGAATTAAGAGTTTTTGTGGAAGATAGCAGTATAGCAGACGATGGATTACACATTAAATCGAAGCTATATTCCCGAATTTCTGCTATCAGTTTCGATTGTCCCTGCTGCGGTTCCCAAGCTGAAACTCTGATTTTGCAGAAGCTTGGAGGCTCTCGGAGATCCCCATTCTTGCTTCTTCTTTCAGGCTTATTTGATCAATAGAACATGCTCAAACTTTCGTAAAAGCCTTTTTATTTAAGGAGGCCAGGCTTAGGCTATTTGTAAAGCCTATGAAGCCTAACAAGCCGGCCTATTTATATATATTATGTTATAAGAATTTTTTAATTATTAAAAAGATAATTTTTTTAAATTTTAAATAAATTAGAGAGACACATAATCTATCAATAAAGTTATTTTTTATTTTCAAACTATATGAAAAAATCATTGACACTTATATAATTACTAAATAAATATATTTATAAAAGTCATAACATAAGCTTTTTTTTATATTGTGAAATTTTATTTATAAATTTTTATTATTAATTATTTTTTAACAGGCTTTTAAACAGGTTTCAGGCTAGGCCTTTCGAACAGGTCAGGCCAGGTAAAATATAAAGCCTTTAACAGGTAATAGGCCAGACATAGACTCAGTACATATAATTCAGGCCTAGCCTGTTTAGGCGAAAGCCTGGCCTGGGCCATTTCCATCCCTACTCTTGTAGTCCAATTGGATCATTCTCTACTTAATAAATACCTACCTTTGATAATTTAAAAAAAAATTGTCATTAACGAAAGAAGGGTTAGAAACAAATTTAAGTTGTATTGGCCAATTTTGTGTAGGAACTTGGAAGTAGTGTCAAAGTACGATTAATAAAAGAGCAATGCTAGGTGTACACCAAAATCAACCACTAAATTAATCATTAGTGTATAATATGCATTGAAATACTAAATACACATTAAAAATGAATTAAACTATATATGTATTTTGTATTTTAATGCGTATTATATATTAGTGACTAATTTATTGACTGATTTTAATATAAAAATAGAATTATTCTTAATGAAAACTATTTTAATGCATGCAAACAGGGCGGAACTTAATAGAAATAATTGGGGCCATGGCCCCCAAAACATTTATTAAAAAATTAGTTGTACTTTTGTAAAATTGGCTGGATAGTTTAGTTGGTTTAACGCTTGAATTTAATTTTTATGTACTGTGAGTAAGAGTTTTACACATGCATTCAATCAGGTGTTACTATATCATCAAAAGTAATTAATTTTCAAATTCACTACTTCTAAAATCACATAAATACATGAATCTGATTGGATGACTGTGTAAAACTGTTTACACAGTCAGTGCATCAAAAAATGAAGTTACAAACAATTATAACTTTTTTTCATACCATCTTTTGAAAATTTGGATAATTTTTAATCCATTTAATATAGTGTTCTTTATAATTTTTTCCCTTAATTGATTTCTTTTAAAAAAATTCGAATTATTTTTTAACATTACTATTTTAACTATATATTATTTTTTAGAAAGAAATTACTAAAATTTTAGTTTTGATTTAATTACTCAATATTTAAAGTCACTCAAACTCAAAAGTACTATTTAAAATAAATTATAATATTTATCCATATAATTATTTATTAATTGTCAAACAAGTAACAAACTTGAAAAATAATCATATTTATAAATTTCATTTTAATATAAATACCATAATATAATTAGAAAATTGAAAATTGATCGGAAGTCTTAATATATCCTCTTAATTATCCTCCTAACTTCTAAATAAATAAAGTTTTGAAATTTTTACTCTTTTAGGGTGCGTTTATTTACAGGTACTAAAAGTCTGAAACTGAGATCGGGAGACTGAGACTCAGTATTCTGTTTGTTTGACAAAGACTGGAACTAAAATTTCAGTCTCAGTCTCCAGTATTTTCAGTACCTCCAATTAGGAGGGACTGAGAGACTGAGAACTAAGACTGAAATTTTAATAATATTTTTTTATTTAAATACCCTCAATCAACATTAAAGTTTTCAATACTAACATTTGTTACTGCTCTATCAGTTTAATTTAATATCAATATCTCAATCTCTATCTCTAATTAATTTTAAATCAAACACAATACACAAACATATTTCAGTCTCAGTCCCACAGTCTCAGTCTCTCTCCCAAACGCACCTTAGATATTAAGAGAACAGTCATGTTATGTGTACATCTTATTTCACGAACTAAGCTCAATCATGCAAAAAATAATCACTCTCATCCAAAAAAGCGTGTAATTCACATTGTTTCTTTCTCTTCTTCTCTGACACTTTACTTCTTTTTCCCCTCCTCCTGCTTCTTTTTTGCTCTCTTCTACTTCTCCTCCTCTTCTTCCTCTATTACCTATTTGGTTCTTCTTCTTCTTCCTCCTTCTCTTTTTCCGCCGTCGTTTTCTTCATCACTTTCTTTGAGTCTTCTTCGTCAAATTTACTATGTAGAAGCGTAACAGTGGGTGTCATTCTTTATGCCCATAATTTTACTTTTTTTTCACATGGAAACTTTATTTTTTTGAATTCATCGATCGTTGGGCTTAGGAAGCCATGAGGGATTTATTTGTCATATTCCGATAAAAAAAAAAAAAGGTACGACGATTTCAACTAGTAGTGTGTTTCATTTTTTTTATTGAGTTCAGAAGTAAGTTGATCCATTTTGAATGACTAAAAAAAAAAATCTTCAATGTGGTTATTATACATGATGAAGATTATCCTCTTGCTGGTCTTGCAAAGTATATATATGTACGTGGTCCTCAGTAGGGGTGCACATGGCCGGGCCGGGCCGGATTTGACAAGATTCGAACCCGACCATAATAACATGTGGGTCTAATATTTTTACATAAATATAACACCGGGTTAGGTTTGATAAGATCCGGACCCGACCCTAATAGACCTGATATAAATTAATATATGTAATTTTATAAATTTTATATAAAAAAGTAATAAATTTTTATTTTTAAACATTAAATTTAACAAATGTTATATTATGTTTTTACCAAAATTAATTATTTTAAAGCAAAAATGATATTATATAATATACAAAATATTAATAGAAGTATAAAAATGTAATATTTGATCACTAATCTCAATTTAAAATGTACGTTTAATTTAAAACAAGTGGCTTTGGGGCCGGGCCGGGCCGGGTGACCCGAAACAAGACCCGAACTCGGGCCGAAAATCACATCGGGCCACAAATAATGAACCCAACCCGGTATAATTTACACCGGGCCCGGGCTGGATTGCGGGCCGGTCCGAATCTTGTGCACCCCTAGTAGAAGATTACTTGTTCCTATTTTTCCACAAGTGGAGTTTTCTGGTGAGGTTTTGTGGGTATGTATGATTAATATACAAGAATAAAGAAATAAACGGATAAGATTTTAAAAAATACTCGAACAGGATTTTATAATTGTCACGAACATATTTTTATAGTTTACATGAACATGTTTTTATAATTGTAATGAATAATAAAGAAATAAATAAATAAGATTTTAAAGAATGCTTGATGAAGATTTTATAATTGTTATGAACAAATTTTTATAGGTAATATGGACATATTTTTATAGTTGACATGAATAATAAAGAAAGAAAAAAAATAAAATTTCAAAAATACTTGAACATGATTTTATAATTATTATAAACATATTTTTATAATTGACATGAACATGGAGTTGATATGTCAAATATAAAAAACGGCTCATGATGAATATAAAATTCTATTCAAGCATTATTTAAACTTTTGTTCATTATATTTATTTTTAATCTCATATTTCTTTTGTTTTTTTTTTCATTTTTTTAACATGGTTTCTTCAAATTGTTAGAAAAGAAGAATAAAGACACAGAAGAACAAGAAAAAAAAAAGATAAAATTAAAGAGATGGGACAATAAAAATGATAGGAAAAAAAAGTACACAAGATTCTATGAGTGAGAAGAAAATATATTCTTATTTGTAACATCTATAAAACTTGTTCACTATAAATATAAAATTCTGTTTGGTGTACATATAAATATTTTTGTTCATTGTGCATATATATTTTTGTTTGTTATTAAGGTGAACAATGCGCGCATGAACAGTGCATGCATAAACAGCGCATGAACAATAACAACTTGATTGGACTTGCTTGAAAAAATAGATGTATGTCTAAAATTATTATTAAACGAATAATTAGAAAGATGAATTTAAACTCTTATCATATTAAACTTTTTGCATTGGGCCCCCAAAATTTCTCTTCAAGATCCGCCACTGCTGCATGCAAATAATTTCCGGAGTTTTTTTTTTTTTTTGCTTTACTTGGATTTGTAGGGAATGGAGGAGGCAATTTAAATTAAATAATAAGTAATGCTAGGTAATCAGTATAATTTTAGTCAATAATAACCAATAAAATGTGATCATTCAAAATTAAAAAATAAATCGTCCAAAAAAAATATATAATCTAAAATTAAAAAATAAATTATTCAAACAAATAAAATAATGATTCTCTTATTCCTAAATCATGTTTAACAAACGGAATTCTTCATTGAACTGCTCCTTCATGCTTAATTCAGCTCCTTCATCACAGTTCCTTCATTATCGACAATTAGCTTCTCGTAACTTAATGTCGCTATTCAATGATTAATTTTGTAGTTTCTCTTCTTGAATGTCGTTAGCAATTACTAAGCTTACGGTGATTGGAAGTTTATTGTAGCTTCTTGAAGAACTTTTAAATCTCGAGTTACATGCTTGTGCTGCAAGTGACAGAGAGAACACTTCTGCCTTCCGGTGCTCCAAGCCATCGATTGCCTCAAAGAGGTTCTTTGTATGGCGAGAGGAGGTGGTGGTGGTTATTGAAGAGGAAAAAGAAGAAGAATGGGGAGTGATAGCAGAAGTTGGAAGGGAAGAGAGATGCAAGGGGAAGAAAAATGAGAGTGTTGGCAAGTGTTGATTATTATATTATTGGTTAGATATAGAAATCTGAAAAAGCTACAAATTGAAATGCTTCAACATAAATGAATACATTTTTTTTTGATACAAATAACAGGTACATAAATATACACATAAAATTAATGGATACATAAAGAGTTTCACAGCGAAATTGAAAATGGAATGAAGATATTCAGAGCGCACGCCTGCGTTTTGCATCAGCAGAAGCAACTTCCAAATCGCCAATGAAGAAAAGGATTTTGTCCAGAATTCCGCGGCAAGATCTCTCTTGAATCGGAGAACCTTCACCGTTGAAGTCATTTTCTGAACAAAAAGTGTGGCTGCTGTGATCAGTAACATGTTCTTGATTCTTTCTTGAACCCAGATGTAGCTGGATCTCGCCTTGGTGAACAAGATGGTAGTCGCTACCTTCTCTAATAATCTTCAAACCCCTAATTTTATGGGAAGAAAAAAGAGAGAGAGATTATAAGGCTACAATAATTTTTCAAATTCATTTTATTACTGGAGTATCAAACACTCGAATTAACTCAATAATTTCTTATTACTAGTTACTAGTTTACTAATTGAGAATTATGATTTGGTTTTATTACCTAAGGCTGCTTTTGTTTACAACATGGAACAAGACAATGACAAATAAACATAAAATTAAATCAAGTCCAAAAAAAAAAAAAATACAAAATTAAATCATGTTTAGTAATTAAGAGTCTAAGACATAACGCAGACACTGTATCTTAAGACAGTGATTAGTATACTGTGTCATTTGTGACAAGAAAGATACATGGACACCAGTGAATGACACAACATATTTTTTCTTTTTTCTTATTACTGTCTTCACCAATTTTTCATAATTATATTTTTTATCATTCATGCATCCTTTTAGCATACATCAGTTTTACACCCGTATAAAAATATAACTATTATAGGTGGGACACAAAAAATGAAAGATAATTAACGCTTCAATGACTGTATTTTATACGGATATCAATTTAGTGTCTACTAAAAGAGTGTATCGATAGCAGAATCGATTTATTTTTATTTCTAAATTTGGGACAAGAACTAGACTCTTTATATTTTGCTCTATTTCAATGCAAAAAAAATTTATACAGTCGTCTAATCGAATTGGCGTGTTTAAATTAATTTTAAAATAATGAGTTTAAAAATTAGTTACATTTTGTGTAAATAGAATTGTTGGGGTGAAAAACTATTAGTACATCAAAATTAAATTCCTAGTTTATTACCAAATACAATACCCAGAAAACTAACTGTTGTGTTATCTGCTTAGTGTCTGATCCATCCCGTTATTAAAACAAAAAGTTAGAGTAGAGTAAATTAAATGACTTACAGTCCAACTCGATCGCAGCGATCTTGAACCTCATAAACATCCTTCCAAGATTTTGAACCAATGGGAGCATAGAAAGCAGCATGATTTCCTCCCCATCTTTCCTTGAAAAGATTACACCACAGTTCGTTCTCCGACGCGATGACCTTCCACTTCCTGCACACTGTTACAACACACAACATTCAACTTGAATTTACACATTTTCCTTCTCCAATTCGATTTCCAACCTTTTCCTATCTGATCCAATTCCCCAATTCCGATTATATAGATAGATAATCCAAGGAAACCAATACACAGAATCGAATAATTACAAGAAAATTGTGAGGGTAAGAAATTGACCTAATTGAGCAATAGCAAGATGGTGGTGATCCAGGAAACAGAATACCTTGAGACAGATTTCGGGAGGTAAGGTCTCCATCTCTCTCTGATTTTGGTTGAAACTTGAAACTTATCTATGTGTCCATGGTTTCTTGTCTAATCTAGTTACTTCTAAGCAGAGAAACAAAGAAACCAACATAAACATCAACCGCTAAAATCATACGTTCGCGCGTATTGCCTACTCGCTCTCTCATTTCTTCATCATCTTTGTTTTTTTTTTAAATGACTTAATTATTTAGTTCTTTTAAAATTTTACAAATATCATATGAAATAAACAAATTGGTAGTTGCATCATTACCCGTAAAAATTTCAATGAATAAACATTAATTATTGAGTTTAATTTGGATGTAATACCAATATAAAAAGCATAAAAAAAAATTATATGAGAATCCAATTAACGTATTGTCATAATAAAAAAAAAAGTCACATACACTTTTCACAATGAAGACATAATTAAACAACAACATAAAATACAATGAATACATCCCAATTAAACTCTTAATAATTAATGTATGAATTCTTATTAAAAAACAGATATAATTAAGCAAAAGTGTAATATGATGGTTAAGACGAGTACATCAAAATTAATTGGGTTATGCTATTTGCACACTAAAATCAGCAACCAACATTAATCACTAATGTATAATACACATTAAAAGGGATAAAATCACATATGTATTCATGTATAGATACATAATAACTAATTTAATAACTGATTTGATATGCAAATAAAATTTTTAAAATTCAACCGTTAATAATTGAGAAAATCTATATAGTAAAATATAAAGGGAAGAAACTTTAGGAAGAGTTAGTTATACGACTTAAATTAATGGCGTGATGTCCTTTTGCTTTTTCAATTCGTTTAAATGTCCAACAATATCAACAATATTACACTTTTACCTGTAAATTACCCAAACATATGAATCACATTAATTCAGCTAAGTTCATATAATTCGAATTCAGATTCATAAAATTCAATTTCCAGATCAGTAATGTAAATTACCTTAGCATATATGAATCACATGAATTGAGATAAGTTAATAACATTCAAATTCAGATTCATAAAATTCAATTTCCAGATCTATAATTTGATCATAACAATCCTATATATAGACAGTATCAAAGCCAAATGGACACGATGAAACAATAAGTAGGCTACATCGCTACAACCAAAATGACAAAAAATTAGTTGGCAATTTTTGCTCAAATGGATGTCAAAAATTTAATCAAGATAAACCTTGACATCAATCCCATTATCAATAAGTGATTGAACTACAGCTCTGATTTTCCCTTCAAATTTATCCCTGTCCCTTGGAGTATAAGAAGCAGTGTAAACATCAGCTTCTCTTGCTCTTTCTGCTAAAATCCTTCCAATTGCTATGCAAGCTGGTATGTCCGAACGAGATTTAAGAACAGCTTTTATGTCCTTGGAGTTGGTACCAGCAACTGCAACCTGTTTGCTTGTCACTCTATGGGTGAGAGAGGCCGACACAAAACGCTTTGAGATGAACACATCAAGGGTAAAAGGTTCCATGTATGCAACAGTTCTTTGTTTGAATGATACATGTTTTTGGGGATTCTTTGACTTCTTCCCTTTCTGGTAAGTGTAAGGTTTGCTGTTGTCATCATCAAGAAAATCCTCTACCCCAAAAAAGCTTCTTGGTGCCATATGCGCCTGGGGAAAAACAAATGAACTACAAATGAGAATAATTTTTTTTTCTTCATCAGAGAGCTATGGATTTCCAACATCATCGTTTATTGAGTTTTGATTTCAACTTTGAACATGATTAAAACCAAATCATCTGATCGGTGTGTAACTATTTACAAATAAAGCAACATTACAAATTGTTCACCTTCCCTGATGAAATGCACAGAATGATTTATGAAACAAGTTCTTTACATGAAGCATACAAATGACAGAAATAATCAGGGTAACAGTGAACTCAATCTAAAATAAACGGAGTTAAGCACAATTAATGATGCCCTTGTGAGTTAACACTATATGAAATTCCTCTTTTGATTATACAATTGAGATCTCTCTCTAACTTCTTCACAGGCAATAATATTCCATAGCTTGATTCTCCAAAACTAAAAATCTAAAATTGTTATTGACACCCTATTTTTGAAAATCCAAGTTCAACTGTGCCTCAGTTCCACATTTCCACTAAATTCTTTGCAACTTCATGTCAGTGACTAAAATTTCTACTCAGTCAATTTCTGCTATTCTAGTAAATAGATAAATAATAAATAGATAAGTATTCAATTTCCAGCAAATATCAGTCCCCTAAAAACAAAAAAGGAGTTATGATAGGCAGAAGAAGAGAGCTTACTTGCGTATTGTGGAAATAGCATGAGGGAACATAATTCCAAGCCAAAATTTCTGATCCTCCTACCAAAGCATAACCACCACTGCTTCTGCAAATTCTTCCAATTGCTTGCTTCAACATATTTATCGCAACTAACTACTATATTCAAATCCTTTTTTATCTCCTTAAAATCCAGACATGGAGCTACACATGTCAGTATATCCTGCTTCCCTATGCTTTGGTATAATTGACCTCATTTGTCAGCAAATCCTTTTTACACTGCACACATATTACAAGTTGTTAGTCATTATGTCCAACATCCTAAACGGAACTAAAAATAAATGAAGAACCCTAATCGATTACATGCAAGGAACTTATTACATTGTGTTTAATCAAGATGGATTTGTGCTAATAGAGAAATGCTTTGCGGATAAATATGATTGCTCCTTATTAGAGGCCTTGTTTTACAAAAAGATTTGAAGAATTGTACCAACGAATTGCTCTCTTACCCAATTACCCTATTCTAGCAATCCATCACCACCAGTTAGTTCAACATCCAACAACTCAAGGTACTGACAAATCATCAGCAACTCTTACTAATTAACTCTTCTCTTATGTATACCAATGTCAATCACTCCATCAAAAAATAAATCACATCATTATCCTTCTCATATCACTAATCTTGAGTTAGAACACATCATTAACTGAACAGCCATTAAATTAAACCAGTTTACAACAATGAACAAGAATATATGCAGCCGAACACAAAACTAGCGTTAACAACAACCAATTAAGCACTAATTATTGATTAATAAATCTAAAATTCAGAACTAACAACTAAGTAAATAGCTTAGTAAGTATACAAGAAAACTAAGAGACTTGGGAATTTGGAAGCAAAATGCAATCGATGTGTAAAGAGATGATTTTCATTCTCATTTGCACCGTTAAAGTTAAGGAAATTTGTAAAACAAAGGAATCTTGTTTGTTTGCTGCAACTATGAAGAAAAAGAACACCACTTTGATGGAACTTGTTACCACCATTGATGAACAAGAACACCAATTTGTCTAAGAGAAGTGAATAGCTCCAAGCATTGATCATATTCAGAACAAGATTATATTTAGGACTCAGAACACAAAAATCAAACAGAACTAACAAGCAACAACTAAGTGTTAATTTTTTAAGTATTAACAAAGAAAAAAAAAACGCGCTCTTTCCAGTAAGCAAAAATGAAAGTACTCAGCAAGGAGAAAGGGAGGGAAGCAAAGTAGTGACATACATGGTACTGCGGTGACGGCAAACAGACGGCGAAGGGAGTGACGGCTGACGACTGGCGAGAGCCGCGATGGTTGAGAGGCGTTGGACGGCGAAGGCAGGGAGCCAGGGACGATATCCGTTGTGAGAAAGAGAGGACC
Source organism: Stylosanthes scabra (assembly GCA_036250425.1). NCBI lineage: Eukaryota > Viridiplantae > Streptophyta > Magnoliopsida > Fabales > Fabaceae > Stylosanthes > Stylosanthes scabra. The sequence goes on from JASCZI010000146.1 coordinate 77,045, forward strand.
TTTGTGGTTTAACTCGACGGGCCGGCGAGGACGATAACCTCCACGACGGCGGCGAAAGGCGACGGCTAGGGTTCTCGGGTTTGGTGGTTCTCAGATGGAGGCTAAGGTTTCTAATCCATCACATTTGGGGGAGAAGTAGAAGAGTGAGTGGGGGGGCTCGAGGCCCTTCTCTCTTCTAGAAACGACATAGTTTAGGCCCTTTTCCAAAAAACCGGCCGGTTCTCCAGCGGTTGCCTCACTCCTGGACCTGGTTTCTCATGCTAAACCGATCCGACTATACAACCGGTTCAAGGCCCGACCGATTCAACCGTCTGGTCCACTACGATTTTTCATAACCATAATTACCGAGGCTAATCTATCAAAAATAAATTAAACCACCCACACAATTTTTTTACTGCCTCAAAATTCAATCCACAAAAAGTTTTCTTAAAAAAATTAAATTTTAAAAATTTGTCTATAAGTTACTTTTACGATTTATTTTGCTGATTAAAGTTATCTCCAAATAATTTAATCATGACAACATTTTATATTTGCTACATTTTTACGGTAATGCTAGTTATACAACTATTTTGTTCAATCAAATCTAATCAAATTATTAACTTTTATACCAAATAAAAAATAAGATATCAAATAGAAAAAAAAATAGCACATAAATAATTTTCTATGTACGCTTAAAATTATTGTTTTTAATTTTTAGAAGACTTGCCTATACAGTCACACACACAAATAAATGTCGAAGTAAAAACAAAAAAACAAAAAAAAAATAGAAGACTTGCATGTACTTCTCATATTGTTTTTTTTTATTAATTCTGTGATTAGTTATATTGAATAATGCTACGGAACCAACGTTAGGGACCAATAGAAAGTCTTGGGAGTCAACGTTATGGAGCCCATAGGGAGCCAATATTAATTTTCATTTTCTCTTTCCTCTCTTACCACCCATTATTTCCCTAATGGCTCCCTAATGTTGGCTCCCTAGCATTACTCTTAGAAAAATAGTGGATGGTAAAAAAAAAAATGATATTAACTTCTTATTGTCCCCCTCCAAAATAACAGATATGATTATATGATTGTGTTTTTCTAAACAAGAACACTACATGTACATCTCTTTTGGTGTACACCTCCAACCAAGTCCAGACGAACAGGTTTTTATATATACAACGAATATGTTTTTATAGTTGACACGAACAAGCAAGTTTTAAAACTTGTTCGTTTGCTTTTAAAAACCTGTTCGTTCTAGTAGTAATATTCTGTTCGTGCACGAACATGTTTTATAGTTATACGAATAGATTAAAAACTTGTTCATTTGCTTTTAAAAACATGTTCGTTCTATTAGTAAAAACCCGTTTGGGACTTGATTGGAGATGTACACCTCAAGATTAATTGTTTTCTAAATACTCTTAGAGGTTCCTAAAAAAATCCTCTAACGTGAAAGAATATCAACGTATTCATAATATACGAGGTGATGGATCCTAGGTCAAGTTATATGTTTTAATAATTTAATGTTTATATATAAAAGCAAATTCGTCTCATTCGCCTCGTTAATTAGATAAGAACATAACTTTGAACACATATACATGTATGAATGAAAATTTCGGTCTCTACTTAGCTTTCTTTTGACCAAGCAATCCATCCCCAGTAACCAAATCCCAATGGATTGCATTAATCCATAAGCACTTACACACTAAATTGATACACGCTACTCTAAAATAACTCGCTGAAGAGAATGAAAACCGAAATGAGCAATTCGTTCATCTAACTCTAGTAGAAAGCAATGACAATGTGGATTGGACTAAACTGCTTATCTTGCCTCTCAAGCCGCCAACAGTGTTCTTCAATGTTATACATGTCTTCTCAACAGGGACCTCATTCATCTGTAGCAAGTGCAGCTGCCTTTCCAGATACCTAACAAGACTGGCCTCTGCAATGTTGAAGAGACTCAGTGACTCATTAGTGTGCATGAATTTTGTGACAAGAAAGGCAGCTAGAACATGCTGATCAGCCTTCACAAATTCTGATATGAACATGGGGAAAAGGGTCGTTCTGAAAAGAAGCAATGGGTTCTCAGCGTCTTCACTACTATTGATTCTTTTACCTGATACCAGAGCTTGTTGACATTGATGGGATAGGTTTCCAATCAAATAGCAGATATAAGAAAAAATTTTACCATAGCTGGAATCATTGGTGATAGAAGTGAGAACCCCAGATGATAAAATGAGAATTAGTAACTCAACGTCCCTAATCTTTGTAGCAGGGATACCTTGACTCAAGTTATCCTCAACTGCAACCAGACACTTTAAGTGTAAAGCTTTGTAAGGCAGCAATAGTGTCATCTTCAAAGCTGCAAAGCAATCGATGCCAAGTGCTATTTGGATTAAGCTCCTGGCATCATCTTCATCAAGCAACATAACATTAGGCTTTGATGATGATTGATCAATCAGTCTCAGCACATTACTAAACCTTGATACGCTTATGAGCTTTTTAAAAATTTCTGTCCAACACACGTGTAACGGGTGAACAGCAGCAAAGTCCCCTTTCTGTTCTTTCTCAGAATTTTCCACTTCCTCAAGACTTTCCCATCCCTCGTCCCAATCATCATTATTCCAGTCATTCCCTTCGGAGACTTCGGCAGTGGTTTCTCTTTCTCGATCTTTCACTGTTGTGAAGAGTCCATCCCACTCTTCCAAAATAGCCACCAGAGCATCAAAGTGGAAATTGTTACTCGCTTCTCCACATATCTTCAGAAAGCAAGAAACAGCTGAGTCTAGATTCAATAGGTCATCTGCAGTGATTTCTATGCTAGGAGAGATCGTTGCTACAAGCTGAGATGATTTAAGCGCAACCAGAGTATTTGTAAACCTATTAGAAGAATCTTTGTGATCCGGCAGCTGCTTGTCCAGATCAGTTTCACTCTTGCTGCCAGCATAAAGCAACTCATTCCATTCTTCCCACGGTTGGACATTGGCTTCGATTTCAGCCGAGAAACCCTTTATACTTTTACCTGATATATATTGCATAAGCTCTAACACATAAACTCTGATGGAGCTTGGCAACTGTAAATTGTCAGAGAACTGTACCATTCTTTCCCAAATTACACGTCTAACACATTGCATGACTTTTACATCACCTTCAAGCTTGCTTAAAGATGACAATATATAAAACAGGTTCCCGTTTTCATGGGATCCATTGACCAAGTCCTGCAGAACAGCTTCCAGAATATCCAAATAGAAGTGAGGAAGATCCTGGGAACCTTGGTCAGAATCAGAAGCTAAACCAGAGTCTGAGGATGCAACAGAAAAAACCTCAGCAACGGCCCCATACCCACAGCCCGAAAAAATCATAGCTTTGCAGAAATTATAAATTTCTTGAGTAGACTCGCCACTCAAACCACACTGGACATAGCTATAAATGCTTCCCCATCCCTGACTCGGTGAGAGGATATCCTCCACCACCAATTTCATAAAAGCTTTCAGACAACTTAGCAAACACACTGGATTGAAGCAAACAGTTTCTCCTGAACTTTCCTCCAATGCAATTTCTTTCATATCATCTGTCAATCTCGTCCAGAAGTCTAGAAGAACAATAAGACAGTCCTGCCATGTTGAATTGTCTGGTATGAATCGATAAGAACTGTAAAGAGGAATGATTAAAGTGAAGTACTTCTTCATGATCCCCAAAGCATCAGACTGGCTCAAAAGTCTAATGTACGCTTGGCATGAACCATAGCTATGCTCAAGCTTACTTATAAAGCCTTGAAGGTACTCAGGTGTTCTGCTACTAGATTCATTTGTAGCTTTGCTCTCCAAATCACTGAGCAAATGCAGGATGTAATACTTGTAGACATCCTGCCAGGACATGAATCCCTCGGGCAATGAATTGCCATAAATATTTGCAAGAGTCTGTACCATTTTTGACAAAGCTGACAAGCTACTTTCGTCAATACATGCATATACTTCACCATTAAAACACTCAAAATTTAAACCATGTAATCCAGCTACATTTTTGAAGTTCAGATTTTTAACAAATGATAAGTTTTTGCACTCTTGCTCCATGTTTCTGTAATAATGAGCCAACCTTAAATCAGAATTTTGATGATCGTGATATGCCATTGGTGATGAATCTTTGGTGCTTTCCAGCTGCAAGTAGCACTCTGACAACAGGCCATACACATAAGCAAGGCGGAGTTTGTTGCACCCATCAAGTGCAGGGTATACAATTGATGAAATGGTTTCAATGGTTTTGGCTCCATTGCCAACTATTTTTGCTTTATAATCTGCAATTTCGGCTGCAATATCATCATTTGTCCAAACATCAGAAACAAGGATAGCGCTTAGGTACTGCAATAGCACCTGCAATGAACAAAGAAATTATGAGATCACCAACTGATCATGCAGACAATTTCTTCTTTTATATATAGGTCGATTTAAAGCCTCAAGCAGTTAAACTTGGGCCTGGAACAATTTTTATAAGTTATACACAAGAACCCCTTCCATTGAAAGCTTGTTAAAAGACGTGTGATCATCAAGGAGCTAAAGATAATTGTTTAATACTTTCATTATAACGAAGACATATTTCCTCATCATACATATTTCAGCATATTCTAGAAAATCCTCATACCTCAGTACTGTTCAAGCCATAAGTATCAGCTAATTTTAAAATGTCCTTCAAAATGTGTTTTTTCTCCAATTTTACTGATTCAATGAGATTGAGAACTTCATTCTCGATATAAATGGAATCCCCAGATAGAAACCGCTCTGTTTCAACCCCAGGAATTATCTTTTGTAGTGCTCTGGAATGATCAGTCAGACGCTTTTGCTCTTCTAGTTTCACTTTCCACTCTCTCCAAAATGAGGACTGTACCTTGCCAAGCTTACCTATTTCATCTGAAAGTAGAATAAAATAAAAATTGGAATGAAGTCTTTGTTAGCTATGGATGGCAATTGCCACAGAAGAAATAAATGAAGGGGGAAGAACTAAGTTCATAACCAATACAAGCATGATAAACAAACTAAACTTCAAAACACTTTAAAAGGAGGTAGCATATCTGAAAGATATGCAATCTAGCAATCCCCCACTACATATAAAATGTCTTAAAGAAGTTACCAGAAGTGGGTGATGCATGCTTTTCCTTAAACCTCATCTTCAATAGCTCCTTCCTCTCAATAGGATCAGTCCCTATTCCAGAATTATGTAGTAAGCTGTAAGCCATCCCAACATTCATGATGCTACAAATTTTCTGGTAATCTTTTCTTATTTTGAGCTGCTCTTCTATAATTTCCACTCCACTGAAAGCATCAAAAAGATTCAAAAGATAGAAGCACCCCATTATATCTTCTTCTTCAGTAACTGGTTGTTCCATAACTGATTTTGCTAGAGAAACAATCAGATTGTCTCTAGGGGCAAATTCATTTCTAGCCAACCAGGACAAAATGGTCACCAATGCCTGTGTTCTGATGTTCAAATACTGCTTTCCAGTTATCAATTTTGTATCGTGTTCTCCGTTCTTACTCAAGTCAAGCAACCAAGGAAGTTGTGAAGCAGCAAAAGACAGAACTTTCACATTTTCAGTCAAGGACAATGCCCAATCTATTTGATCACCAATAGCCAAGGTTTTAGCAACAGCAGAAAGCTCGTCTTTAATTTTCTCAAGATGAACATCCTGATTGTTGGTATTCATGGCATCAGATGCTTGAAAGAAAATATTTTGAATGCTTTGTTTGGGCAGTGAGTTAAAATATGAACCTTGTAATGAAAATTTTGAAGGATTTGTCCCTGTTGACATCATTAATGTTTCACATTGGCCTTGCATATCCAAGTCTTTCCATGCATGGAGAAGCTCACCAATGGATTCCTCATCACAGTAGCTCAAAGCAAAGCCTAAAAGTT
>JASCZI010000147.1:5482-42392 GCA_036250425.1 Stylosanthes scabra
CCATTACTTATCAATTGAACTAGAAATAGGGATTTGATAACTAGTGCAACCTTCTCTCTGTTAGAATCATCAATAGGTTTAGAATAGGTTGAGTACGTGACATATAATTTGATCTAAAATCACTATTGAGTTTTAATAAGAATTGAATCAGTTTTTGTGCTTCACCTCTTTTCTTAATTAATTAATCAAGAGATTGATAATTGGTTAGGTTTAGAGAAACTAAATTACTAAGAGATTAGGGTTTAGTTAATTAGGATTCGTTGGGAATTTAATCATACTTGTTAGAGAAGAAATTGAAACAAAGAATTAGTAGCTTAGGGTTAAACATCTCCAAGTCCTTAACACTTCCATTCACTGTTTTCTCACATTCTAGTTACACGTTGCTTTCTTATTGCTCACTGTTTTAGTTTTGTTACAATTGCACTACAACTCTCTCTATTTTGTGATTTTTGTCTAGTCAATAAGGTTGATTAAATTGTATTTCTTGTTCTGTCAATCCTCATGGGAACGATATCCACTCAACGTGGTATTACTTGTACGATTCGGTATACTTGCCGAGTTTAGGATTACAAAATTCGTATCAGAACACTGTTCCCTTCTTCCGCGATCCTCTCTTGGAGGATCTCTCCGGCAAGATTCCTTCTTATCTCGGTCGGTTTTCACCGCCGTTTGGCCCTCTACTTGCTGCAAGTAATCATGTGATCTGTCTTGGATTTCTTCCATCGTTTTTGGAGGCCTTTTGGTAAGGCTTCTTAGGAACGGGGTGTCATCTCGGAGACCTTTCACTAAGGCCATCAGGGCCTCTTGACATTGCAGTCCTTCAATCTGGGTACATTCAGTGTTAAAGCGGTCCAGATAACTTCGAAGGGTTTCTTCCGGCTTCTGCACGATTGAATAAAGGTTCAGACAACTTTTTGGAAGCTTTCTTCGAGTGGTAAAGTTTTTGAGAAAACTCTCGGATAACTCGGAGAAGCTTTCGATGCTGCTGGCGGGAAGAGAGTTAAACCATGTCAGTGCGTCCTTCTTGAGAGTGACCGTAAAGGCCTTACACTTCGTGGCGTCTGAAGCATTTAGAAGTACCATCATATTGTCAAAGACATCCAGGTGATGTTTCGGGTCGCTTGTCCCGTCATAAGCCTCAATGTCCACCGGGTACTTGAACTTCTTCGGAAGTTCTTCTGCCAGGACTATGACCGAGAAAGGGTGCTTGTTACTTTTTTTTTGTAGGTTGGTTAATGACCACGGTTGACGGCTTCCAGGTGTGATCACCGGATTCCTCCGTTCTCTCATCGTAGTCGATGACAGAAGGTTTATGTCGGAGCTTCTTTTTCAATTCTTGTTCCCTCCTTTCCGCCTCTTCGAGCAAGGCTTGCTGTCTGGCTGCCATGGCCTCCGGTCTCTTTATCGCTTCAGATGCGATTGCGGCTTCCCGAGTTTGTCTCTCCAGGAGCTCTCTCAGGGCAGCCTATACTAAAGAAAGTGGTTGATGTGGGTATGAAGAATAGCTCTAGAATCCCAGAATTAGGATTATGAGATTCTAGGTCTAATGTGGGAGGTTAGGTTTAGAGAATGCGTACCTTCAGGGGTTGAAACCCCTGTTTATATAGTTTCAGGTGGTTGAGATTTAGATGGGATCTTCCATGATCCTATCAAATCTTTCCTTTTTTAGCTTGATCCTTGACCTTATGGGCCAAGTATATTTAATGTTGATCAATGAATTAGGCCTTATTGGGCTGGTCCGTAACAACTCCTTTTCTCAGTCGTCTCATTTCTTTTTTATTCTCTATTAGAACCATGTTAATTTTAAACTTTCTTTTTCTTCATAATGATGCATGGTTCAACTAGATTACGGTTTAACTGGTGCTCGATTCAATTGGTCTAATCTTTTGATTCATTTGAGTCTCAAAACATTTATTGGAAGTATAACAAAGTAATTAAGGAAAAATTAGTTCTTAACATAAAATTTTAAGAGTAAAATAGTAAATTGTTACTGTTAGGGCATGAATGACATTCGTGAGAAGGTTCAAGGTTAAAATGGTACTATCGGACAAGCTCATCAATGTTAAACCGATAGAATGAGAAGGTTAAAGGCAAGATCGGGAAAAGAAATGGTTAGCGGAAAAAAGATCTTTTTATCAAGGCTGATAGAAAACTGCCAAGCCCCTTGTTCTTGATAGAATTGCATGAACTATTGACTGGTAATATGTTTTGAGGACGGTTATAACATTCGACTGTACATTGTTTCAACTTTTATGCATACAATGATTGCTAGCCTTACGATTGTTATTATCTTATATATTGACTGCATGTGGTTTTAATCATACGTACACACTGAATGTATGCAAGTGGAAAGCCGGTGCCATGTCTGAGCTATATCAGGTAATGTCGGATTGCAGATAGCCAATCAACGTTTGAGCTTATGGTCTGCCTAGGATAGACATGCGGATCATATTTTTTTGCCCCATACTGTATGTGGTGTGGTTGCATTTGCCTGTTTATGACTTATTCGATGTTTATCTGCTTGGATTGTATTTATCACTATTATTGTGAATGTAATTGTGAACATAGACTAATACCGTAAGATTCCTCAGGACTTAGTAGTAGATAAAGCCCTCCTATTAGATAGAGGTGTTCACCGGACCCGATGAAATTTGGATCATTGTTGGCTCGATTTCAAAGCGGCCCAAAAAAGGTCAAAGTCTATTAAATCAATCCGATGATAATATAAAGTTCGGTCTAGGCCTAGGCTCAGGTCACTCGATCCCAATTCGGTGGCTAGATAGTATATAAATAATTAAAATTTTAATTTATTATTTTATATATTATTATATTAGTTTAGTGACAAGCTAAGTAGTGTATTAATGTGAGCGTGAAATATATATGATATGACTTGCGTTGAGTCCAAATTTTGTAATGTGTATTAACCCCAAATATTGTAATTCTAACCCACTCTCATTCTCCAATAGTCCGTGACTTGTCTTTAACATTGGACATTGTTATTATATATAAAGACAATACTTCATTGCTATATTACGGATTGTACATGATGACTGAGTGGTGCTCCCATGACCGGTTTAGAATTTTTTAATTTCAAAACATGAGTTCATTGCAGATAGTTCCAAACCGATTATGAGAACCTCAATAAATTTAGTTAAAGTGGAGTCACAAGATACAACCAGTTAAAATACCAAGTATCAAACTCGTGTCGTTCTCCCTATGAATTGAAAAATGAGGTTTGCTCTTGGTTGAGAAAAGAGTTTGGGGTTGCAATAGTTGTGGGTTAAGAACAGAAAGCATAGAAACAGAATAAGATTGCAACAAGAATTAAAAAGTTCTCGGCCTTGAGTTGAAGTATTGTACGTCCCTATGATCGTCGCTAGTCCCAATTTAGATGGTATGTCACGTTGAAGAGTTAGCCATTCTGTCTAATGGTCAAGTGGTGAGATTAGCTCCTATCCGTAAATCCTAGCCTTTTCAAATAACGAAAGACCGTTGTATTCGACAAACTCGAATAACACATCAAGTTGCGTCATTAAGGTCTTCTTATTATTAGCCAGAATCTAGCGTCAACGGCATCGAAATTAACCCTGGCTCTTCCCATCCGTGCCCTTAGGGATTAGTAACTAAGGTCATCCGCACACTTCAACCCATAACCAAGACACAAGAACGCTACTCCATAATTGCAATAATCATAGCGGTAGAGTAACGACGGTAGTATTAATCCAACAGACATTAAAACAGTAAATTATTTGGCTAGTGTGTCACTACAAGAAATTAAGCCTATCGGCACATTTTTTATTAGCTACGCTTCAAAAGCGTAGCCCTAGCGGTCTATGGCTATGCTTTTTTTAGGGTGGCGGTTAATTAGAGATATCGCCACATTTTAACTATCGCGCTTAATGAAGCATGGCAATAGAGATATATTGGCACGCTTATAAAGGGTGGCCTTTTTGTATGGTTTTTGGGACTTTTTTAAGCGTACCAATATCCTAAAACTGTGTTCTCTTTTCTCTAACTACTTAGGCACCAAAAGAAATGTGGCATAGATTAAAATAAATAAATAAATAAAAGATTTCAGTCCAACTTTTTTCTCCAACAAAATCCCAAAAATCTTGGTGAACATAGAAACACTAAACCTTTTCAAATCCCATGAGACAAAAAAAAAATCCTTCCAAATCACAATCCCAAAACACATTTTGTTGAGGAGGCCAAAATCATCGTGAACCAGAGCCTTTATAAGTGTGGCTATAAATGAAGATCAATGGGCACCTTGAAAAGCGTCCCGATAAAGCACCCGCCACGGTGGCATATGTCACCCTTCAAAAAGCGTGCCGATAACTACAAATGCGTGGTCACTTCTAAAAGGTACGCTTTTGACCCCCTTATCGTACACTTTAAAAGCGTAGCTAAAATCTTGTTTTCTTGTCAGTGGTAGCTACAAGAAAAATGGAAATCCTAAGAACAATTAAACTAAGAGAGAAAATGAGAGAATATGAATTCCCAAAAAACTTTCCAGAAGTTATTCAAGACTCATGATACCCAAAAATGGGTCTCAAAAGAGTGTGTGGTGAATGGGGTAGCATCCCTCCTATTTATAGGCCTCCATTTGACTTAATTCCTTTTTCAATCTTCATTTTGCTTGCTGTCCACTCGTATCTATGCGTACACACCAAGTTTCTGTGTGTACATACAAGTGAGAAAACGTGACTTGCATGTCACTCCTGTTTGTGTGCGTACACATCGATGGTCTTCGCATATGCATATGAGACATATATATACCGTTTCGAAACTTTAGATGTTAGCTTTCCAATGAAGTTGGAACCATGTCATTTGGACCTCTGTAGCTCAAGTTATAATCCAATTAGTCTGAAGATGTCAAGATTGACAACATTAGGAAAATTCTAAACACCGATCTTTGGACGCGAATTTCTCACAGAATCACTTAGAGCCGGAAGAAGTGTTCAACATGAAAGTTGTTGATATTGAATTCTTCTTTCCAGAGAGTCCAAGTTTGCACCAATCCGAAGACTACAGTTCATTTTCTCCTCTTCTCATTTTTGCTTCTTTTGTCATCCTTGACCACTTCAAATCCAATTTGAACTTATCTATGCCTGAAACACTCGAACAAACAAATCAAGGTATTTAATTGAATGAGAATTAAGTAAATATACAGCAAAATATGACCAAAATGCATGTATTCACAATTTAAGTGAGTTTGGTTTACTAATTTGTTTATTTATTGCATAAGATAAACCATCAGAAATGAATTTATCAATGACAAATTAACACTTTATTAGGTAAAATAAGTAATATATAGCAAATTAACACTTTATTAAAAAAAATACAAAGATTGTACATTGAGAACTAAAACTATATTTTCAGAATTTGATTGGAGAAGACCAGGGCTTTACCCGGTTATCACCTGGCCCAAAAGTGAAGAAATTTCATTAGATGTGGAGTCGAATTAGGGTTTCAATAATAAGGCCGGAGAGTATTTTCTGTCGGATCTAGATTAGAGGAGACCCGACTTCATGAATACCTTTACTGTTAGATACCTTGTTGGGAATCATAAGTTCTCATATCCTTATTCTCATGGAAATTCATATGAAGACGAGAGTCCTGAATTTTGAGTATCCAAACGAGAACCCAGCCTCGGTGGCACTCTTAAATATGGAGGAAGTGACAAAAGTATATATGAATTATTACACGGTAGATAAAAGTACATATGAATTTTTAATGACCTAAATGTACACATGGAATTATGTTCTATTGTTGGACAAAAGTACACATATGTGTACTTCTATCCAATGATAGAACATAGAGAGAATATATGTGTACTTTTTTCCAACGATAGAACATAAATAGAATATTTCATGTATACATTTAGATCAATAAAAAATTTATATATATTTTTATTCACTGTGTAATAATTTATGTGTATTTTTTTTCTTTCTTCTTTTAAATAAGGAAAGTCATGATCCGTTTGTACAATTTTCTCGACCGTCCTTATAATTTTCTGCTACCATTACCATTTGCAATTATATAATAATTTGAAGTTTAAAGAATTTAATTTATTTATTTTTATTAATTAGTGGCAAACATGTGAGAAGCCATTATTATCAGCAACAAATGCTAACTAGTAGCAGTTCCTTTTTTGCGGCCTTCAAAGCCAACGATATACAACCATCATCATCTCCAATTAGCCAATTAAATCAAACCAATGACTCTCCAAATTGCACCCAAATATCCCCAAATCTTTGTGGTTTAGTTATTCTTCTCAATGAAAATCCCTGTAAGAGCACAAAAGGATTTAAATATTTCATTGTTTATCTTTCTTGACCTTATATATACGATGAGTGGAGGATGATGAAAAATATAATGCTTTCTCAATAACTATATTTAAAATATAAGAAAATAAAATGGATTAGATCAGGATTAGAAAATTACAGACGTTAGAGATCCCCCAAAAAATCTAAGAAAGAATCTGAAGTCTTCCTTTTATTTATTTTAGATTTACTATTTTAAGTTACAACAATACTATGAAATCAACATTAAGGAGCACTTAGGGTGTCAATAATATCAAATTATCATTTAAAATTAAAAAAAAATTATGATTTGAAATTGAAAAACGTTATCATTCAAATAGAATAAAAGTGATCACTCATAAAATATATAATTTATAATTCATCTATCTTCACCATCAAGTACATTCACTTCCAAATATGTTACTCCCAAAATTTTATAATAGAAACTTTTTAATACATTAAAAAATTATATTTTTTTTATTTATAATTTAATATATTAAAATGTAAAATGATTTTTGTATCCGGAAAACATATTTTTTATAATACTCTTGAACTAAATTTAGATTCTTAAAAGTAAGTAAATTAGTAAAGTAATAAAATAAAGAATTAATCACTTCTTAATTTGTAATTAATTTTCATTATATGTAAGCGCAACGTACTAAGTAAATTTAAAAGCAATTAAACATCTTGTCCTATTAAAATATATTTTAAAGCACAAAATAATTAATACCCATTTATTTTTAATTTTAATTATTACTCTAATTTTGTAGATACATATCTAATATCTTCCATCTCCTAACTCACATATATATATATAGTTGCCTGACCCTCTTCAAAGCAGAGAGAGGAAGAGGAAGAGGTTGAGACAAATATGAAATCAAAGACATATCTAAGGATGAGAACATGTGTCCACCTCAGAACTACTTTGTCTCTAAACTTTGTTATTATTACCTTGACATTGCTTTGTGTATCTGATGGGGCAGCAAGACAAAACCTGGATTCCCCTGTAAAAGCAGTTAATCTTGGTGGTTGGCTCGTTACTGAAGGTTGGATCAAACCTTCCCTCTTCGATGGAATTCCAAACAAGGACTTCTTGGTTAGTAAATTAATTAAATATTATTTATTTATTTACTTAATTATTTATATAGCATTCACAACAATCATATATATTTATTCATAGTTCTTGGTGTTCAATAACTTTGGATAGGATGGAACTGGTCTTCAATTGAAGTCAGTGACAACGAACAAGTATCTTTGTGCAGAGTCTGGAGGAGGAACGATCATAGTCGCAAACAGAACTGCTGCTTCGGGCTGGGAAACATTCAAGGTCAGTTAAGCTATTTCTCAATATCTATGGATTTGGCTTTTAGGGGAAAATACCTGAAATAAACATAAAAGAAAATACTTAAATTAGTATTAAGAAATTTTTATAAGTAATTTCTTTAGTCTCTAACGTTTGAGTTAATTATAAATTTTGTGGTTGACATATGAAATCTGTTACTTTTATCCAAATATTTGGTGAAAATGATTTTTTTTTTAAAATACTGTTCTTTTTTTCTTATGATTTTCTTCTAAAAAAGAGATAAAAACCGAATAGCTGCTATAACGATAGTTTTAGTGATTTGAGAATGAAAATAACCTAAAAACAAGACTGATAATAATATAATAATAATAATAGAGAAAAAAGTATTTTTTTTGGAAGAAACTGTTTTAATTTTGATAATAATATAAATTAAAAATAGAGCAAAATAAAATATTTGTGATAAAATTATGTTAATAGTTAGATATAAAATTAATAGAAATTTTATACATTAAAATAGTACTTCATTTAAATTTCAAATGAAACATTTTAGTATGTAACAAAAGTTCTTAAAACACATAATAATAGTTTTATTAGAAAAACTAATTAAGTTTAGGAACGATATTTAAATTCGAGATCTTTATTAAGAGAGAGAAATAAATACTATTTGAGTTACACCTTTTTAACTAACTCGTCTTAATATTTCATGTTTGTGTAGTTATGGAGGCTGAACGAGAGCACTTTCAGATTCAGGGTGTTCAACAAGCAGTTTGTGGGTTTAGATGGCATCAACGTGGTAGCTGTTACCAATATTTCAACAGATTCTGTGACTTTTAATATTGTTAAGGAAAGTAATAATTCTAACCGTGTTCGAATCAAAACATCTAGTGGCTACTATCTCCAGGTAATTTAGTGTAGTTACTTTTGATATTCACTGAAACAAAACAGGGGAAATTAAAAAAAAAACAGTAAAAGAAAAAAATAATGCTACGGAATCAATGTCAATAATTAAGTTATCATCCAAACTTATATGAGTTATCATTCATAACTCATATTGACTCCCTATTAGTCATAATATGTTGGGTCTTTAGTCTTTTTCAAAAGAAAAATATTTGGAATCCTAATTATTTTTTAATTTTAAAATAAAACATTTTGAATTTTATATTTTATTTTTTTAGAAAATAATATTTATATCTAAATTTTTTATTTTTAAATATTAGAAAAAAAATTAAGTGGATGAATTAAATAGTTTTGTCACTGTTAAGACTTAAGACAAAATAACCGAAAAATTCAAAATGCTTTATTTGACCCACTTTGTTATGTTATTAATTATTGGAGTTCATTGATATTTGTCATGTTAGACTCAATTATTGTTGTTTTCGGTTCAATTGAACTTCCATATATAGTTCCATTAGGTGGTGAGAGACAGGATAAAATAAATCGTTTTTAAATCATTTTTATGTTAGACGCAATTTAAACATCGATTATATTATACTCTAACTGTTTATTGTTATATATATATAAATTTAAAAACAACGAAGTTGACAATCTAAATGAAATATCATTTCCTGAATTCAATTCGGTCACCGTTCAAAGGAACTATCAAATAATTAATTAATGAGGTTGACTATTAATAAAATGGAATGCTACGTACTTTGAATAGTTGTAGGAAGAGTAAATGAAAAGGAAAAAAAAAAGTGTCCATTAAAGACTGGAGTTTTGATACGAAAAAAATATCCGAAATTTATAAGAGATAAAAATATATCTTTAAATACTATTTTAATTTATAGATAAAATTGTCATGTTAATTACTTGTAAATTTGTAAGATTTGAGGTGTATTTTTAATTATATAAAAAATTACTTTTGTGGCGTATTTTTTCATTTCAAACTATTACATGTGTCATGATGTTAATTACCCCCTCTCTATGAAATATGTTTATGGGTCAAGTTGGTTATAATTTAGAAAAAATAAGAATCGAATTGATTAAATTTTAATCAGTTTGTGTTGGTTTAAATTTGAGAATTTTTTTTAGTGGATCCAAACCAAAAGAACCAATTAAATCTATGTTGGATCGGTTTAGATAATTAGGTAACCGTTTGAAAATAAAATTTGAGAAACAATAGAAAAATATAGAAAAGATGCTTAAGTCAATAATAAATAATAAAAAATATTAATAAAAATTAATATATTATGAAATTTATACTTCAATAATATAATAATATAATAGTTTGAGATAGAAAGAATAAAATTATATATATTATTATATTTTACTAGTTTTTTTAAATTATATAAATCTAATTGTTTAATCAAGTTGGTTAGCTTATGAGATTCCACAACCAAATATTCGAATCGATTGAGATGAAGTTTAATTGGGTCTGATCCTAATTATACCAAATTATTCATAGCCATAGAATCGATATATTGATTTGGTTTTGATTGGATAATTGGATTACTCGAAGCTATAAAGACTCTTATGTGTCATTGTGTTATGAGTAAATACTGAATCCGATCCCTGATCATTTTTAAGTAGGACAATGCCATCTTTAATGATTTAAAAATCTCAATCCGGCCCTCAATTATTTAAAAATCGAGATAAATAGGTCCTTAAAATCGGTTGGTGCGATTTGAATTTAGGATTGATAAATTAAATTTAAGAGTCTATTTGTCATAATTTTTAAATGGTTAAGGGTCAAACTGAAATTTTCGGATCATTAAAGGTGACATAGCCAAAATTGAAAAAGGTTAGAGAACAAATTGAGTGTTTACTATTGTGTTATTTATTTATTCTATTAATAGAAATAACGAACAATATTCTAAACGGCGGTGTGAATTGGTAGGCGAAGTCCGAGGTGGTAGTGAGTGCAGACATTTCAAAGGTGAGTGGATGGAGAGACGATGATCCGACAGTTTTCGAACTGACAATTGGTGGGAGGATGCAAGGTGAGTTCCAGGTTACCAATGGTTATGGCCCACTCAAGGCTTCCCTTGTCATGAAGGTAATTTAACTATAGTTTCAATAAGGCTTAATATGGTTAATCTCTACAATTTTACCTAAGTTTTAATAAATTCAATTCATTTTTAATCTATATATGTTGTTATATATATGAGCTATGACAGTTATTATATGAGGTCTACCCAATGCTAGATGCAAAGGCGCATAATAGATCGATATGAACATGATGAGCTGTCCCGTAATAAACCTAGCTGTTGCTGATACCAAGTTTAACCAAGTCACCACACCTCACGCGCCTCTTATTAATAGGGGTATTAGGTTTTTTCGTTTTTTTGAAATCACAAATCCCTAATTTGTCTCTTTCCTCTTTTATCACAAATCACTGTGTTTTCGTTCTGCAACTGCATGCGTTTTCATTCTGCAACTTTTCACAGTGGCGATGACGACAACGATAAAGAGAAGTACGACGATCATGATACCATTGACGAAGAAAAAGAAAGTTAATACAGTGAGGAAGAATGAAGAAGGAAGAGGAAGAAGATGAACAAAATAGAGGAGGACGAGGAGGAGAACAAGAAGATGATGATAATGAAGAAGAAGAATAAGATGAGTACATTTCAGTGGTAACTTCCAATAATCCGTTTATGTTTTCATTCAAAACCTTTTCTATTTTCATTTCAAAACCGTTTCTATTTTTATTTAAAATCTTTCTACTTTCATTCAAAATCGTTTATACTTTCATATAAATTCCGTTTCTATTTTCATATAAATTTCGTTTCTGTTTTCGTGACCCAAAGTCACGCCTAGGCGTAAATAAGACCACGCCTAGGCGTGGGTTCATCACCAAATTCGTTTCTGTTTTCATATAAATTCCGTTTCTGTTTTCATGTAAATTCCGTTTCTGTTTTCGTGACCCAAAGTCACGCCTAGGCGTAAACAAGACCACGCTCAGGCGTGGGTTCATCATCAAATCCGTTTCTGTTTTCATATAAATTTCGTTTCTGTTTTCATGTAAATTCCGTTTTTGTTTTTGATATAAAATATGTTTATGTTTTTCATGTAAAATCCGTTTCTGTTTTCATTCAAAATTTGTTTCTGTTTTCTTAGAATATTCAATTCAATTTTTCATCATCAACAACACCACTAACAACAGTAACAATGTAATAATGGAGTAGGATGATGAGAAGGAAGAAGAGGACGAAGAAGAGGAAGAAGAGGAAGGAGAAGAGGAAGAGGAGGACAGAGGAGAGGAAGAAGAAGAAGACGACAGCGACGACAACGACAATGATGGCGGCGGCAATAACGACGGTGACGTTTGCAGCGACGACGACGATGATGGCGGAAGTGGTAGCTGCAATAACTGAGAAGAAAAAGGAGGAAGAGGAAGACGAGGAGCTGAGTTGCAAAGAGAAGCGCCTTTTCCCGTTTTTCAGTTTTTTGTGGGTGAGTGTTGTGCGTGTATGCACGCGCCTGGGTGAGAGTGGGGCAAAATTGCTTGGTTTGACTTGGTTGGGTAATTTACTTGGATGTGTAGCATTATTGATTTTAAAAATAGCCCTAAATTTTAATTTAATTCAATTTTATTCTCAATATTTTCAATTTGCATCAAATTTATCTATATTTTTTTTAACTTCTTTTAAGGCAAAATATAATCAACATATTATTTCTATTCTACCCCTCAAAATTTATTAAGTGACATTCACTCACTCACATACCCATCACTCACTCTCACACAGTACTGACACACTTACCTCCCCTTTCATGCCGCTGCCATTACTCACTCTCACATAGTACTCACACACTCACCTCCCCTCACATATTGTTGCCTGATGGCGGCCCCGAGAACGGTTTAGAATTTTTTTAAAATTCAAAACGGAAAGTTTGTCGCAGATAGCTTTGAACCAGCTTTCGGGAACCTCGATCAAATTTAGGAAAGGGTCACAAGGTGCAACCAATTAAAAATACCGAGTACTGGACTCGGGTCGTTCTCCTTAGGAATTGAAAACGATGGTTTGCGTTTGGTTGAGAAAAGTAGGGGTTGCAATTAAGTTTTGAGAAGAGAGCAGAGAGACATAATAAAATAGCAATATAATAAAGAGTGCTCGGTCATAGGTTGAAATACCGTGCGTCCCTACGATCACCACCGATCCCAGTTTAGATGGATTGTCACTTAAATGAAACCACCACTACTATCTCATGGTCGAGTGGTGGAGTTAGCCCCTATCCAAAAGTCCTAGGTATACTCAATAACGTAAGATTAAGGTATTTGGTGAACCCGAATAACCCATCAAGTTCATGTCGTTAAGGTCTTCCCGTTATTGGTAGGGACGTTGCGTTAACGGCCTCGGAACTAACCACGGTCGATTCGGAAGGAGCTACTTCATAAACACCCTTGTTGGTGGCCCTTGTTTTAAAGTTCTGACTAGCATCGGCCACGGTTTCGATCAATTCCCACGCTTCTTTCGGCATTTTGTTCATTAGAGCTCCTTCGCTTGACGCATCAATCATCGCCTTGTCAGTCGGTTTCAATCATTCACAGAAATAGTTGATAAGGAGAAAATCGGAAAATTGAATGATGGGGGCATGAGGATAGCAGCTTCTTGAATCGTTCAAATACTCATGCAAGGTCTCCCCGTGAAGCTGTGTAATTCCTGAGATCTCCTTCCGAATGGATTGGTTCTTGAGGGTGGAAAGTATTTTTCTCAATGAAGGCTGACCATTCAGAAGTAACATTGCCAGGCAATGCAAAATATGATACCAGTCCTTCGCCTTATCTTCTAATGAGAACGATAAAGCAAAAGATTTAACGGCATCTTCGTAACCACCGGTCCTTCTAGTGGTGGCACAGATGACCTCAAAATCCTTGACGTGTTTGATCGGGTCTTCACTCGGCAGGCCATGGAATCTAGGAAGAAGATTGATTAGACTAGATTTCAGTTCAAAGTTCGCATTCAGATCGGGATATTTGGTGGGCCTGTTGTCTAGTGTAGCGCTCGCAGTACCAAGCTATTTCAGAGTCAATTGCGGGACATCTCCCATAGTGAAAGTACCTATATCAGAAGAAGAAGAAGTATGAAAATCAGAAGCAGAGTCAGATGAGTAAACATAATCATTATCAGAAGCCAGTTCTGAAGCTTGAGAGCGCAAGCTATTCTCAAACTCGACTCGACGCCTGTCATGCCTTGCACGACGCAAAGTTCTTTCGATTTCAGGGTCAAATAACAGCAAGTCAGGGTCCTAGTTCGACCTCAGCAATCAATAAACGATTCATAAGTGGAAATGAAAAAGAAAGCTACACTACCAATCTAAGAAAATCTAAAAGACTATCATATATTATTTACAATATTCACATATTGAAAATCAACAAAAATCAAGCGCACATTTTCAATTCCCCAGCAACGGCGCCAAAAATTCGATGGCGTCCCTGAGACTGGTTTGGAATTCCTTTAGAATTCAAAATGGAAAATTCGTCGCAGATAGCTCTGAACCAGCTTTCGGGAACCTCGATCAAATTTAGAAAAGTGTCACAAGGTGCAACCAATTAAAAATACCGAGTATTGGACTCGCTTTGTTCTCGCTAGGAATTGAAAACGATAGTTCGCGCTTGGTTGAGAAAAGTTGGGGTTGCTATTAAGTTTTGAGAAGAGAGCAGAGAGACAGAATAAAATAGCAATATAATAAAGAGTGCTCGGCCATGGGTTGAAATACCGTGCATCCCTATAATCACCACTGATCCCAATTTAGATGGACTGTCACTTAAAGGAAACTAGCCACTACTGTCTAATGGTCGAGTCGTGGAGTTAGTCCCTATCCGAAAGTCCTAGGTTTACTCAATAACGTAAGACTAAGGTATTTATTGGACTCGAATAACCCATCAAGTTCACGTCATTAAGGTCTTCCCGTTATTGGCAGGGACATAGCGTTAACGACCTCAGAACTAACCCCGTTCCTTCCATCTGTTTCCCTTAGGGATCAACAGCTAAGGTCATCCGCAAATTTCAACTCACAGCCAAGACACAAGGTCACTACTCGCTACTAACAGAAATCATAATGGCAGAAATAAAATGACCAGCATAATAGTAAAGAGACATAATGAGAAATTAATCAAGCAGTAAAATGGTGTATGAAGGCTCTAAAAAAATAAACAAAAAAACAGTTAGAAAATGGACAGAATAACGGTACATAAAATAAACAAAAAAGCAGTAAAATGTTTGGCTAGTGTGGCTAAGAAAAGGAAATCCTAAAAACAAACTAAAAGAAAAATGGTGTATGAAGGCTCTATAAAAATGAGTGTTGTCTCCTCTATTTATAGATGCTGTCAGGTCAAGGGTGCGTAGGCATAGGCTCCGTTTTCCAACTTGGACGTGCTGCCCAAGTCTAATGGATGCGTACCCACATCATCATGGGTGTGTACGCACCTGCAGCAGAATTGGGCTCCAAACTTTTCTTCATGATTTCCTCGTTCCTTTCATCTTTTTAGCCACTTCTGTTCTGATCTTTGTCTATTTAAACCTGAAACACTTGAACAAACATATCAAGGCATCGAGTGGAATCGGAAACGGGTGAATTCATAGCAGAAATTGGCTAAAATAGCAAGGAATGATATTCACAAACGTGCTTGTTGATTTGGAGTACAAAATAATCCATCAAAAATGGATTTATCATTGCCCCTCACACACTTATACAGTACTCGCACGCTCTCTTTTCTCCATCAATCTCTTCTAGCCGTCTTGCTGCCGCTGGCATCATTGTCGTCAATCGTCGGCGCCACCGCCGCTCACCGCTGGCGTTAGCATCACTTCTGTCAACCGATGTCCCTTCTTTCTTTCAAACACCCATCCCCTTTCATCGTTGAGCTCATCATCATCTCTTCCCCCACACATCGTCACCGTTGCAGTTGTCGTAGCCGCCTCATCTCTTCGTGCTGATATTGATTTCTTTGTTTGTCGCCTCCTCCGCACGCTAGTTGTTGTTGCTGCTGCAACCGCCGCCACCGCCTCTACTTCCACCTTTCTCAAAAAATCACTCACCTATGCTTGTCACACTTTTCTAGTCCTTCCATCTCTGGCTCTCCATCTTCTCTCCATCGTTGAAGCTTGATGTCGATCGCCTCTCTTTCTTCTTCTTCGCCTTGGAGAAACTCTTTCTAGATTTGTGTCTAACTTATTTGGTTCCTACTCTTCTTCTTCACTTGAATTTGTTTTTATAATTTTATTGTTTGCTTGTTGTTTTTTAATATTGGCAGCAACGATGGTGTGGGGGGTTGCTGGTGGGTTTATTTTTTATACGGGAGTTAGTAATGAAATTGTTGGTGGTGGTGGGGGTTGTGGTAGTGGTGTGGTTGTGGTGGTGGCGGGGAACAACACTATTTTGGTGGTAGGTGATTTTGGTGTTAGTGGTGGTGGCAAATTGAGAGTAGTTAGGGTGGAGTTGAGGGTTGGAATTGTGGAAAAGATGGTGGGTAAAATTGAAAAGGAAATTTGATTAATAGTTGATTGTAAAAAAATGGTAAAATTGAAACTTATTTGAATCATTAAGGATAAAATTGGATAAAAATAAAACTTAGGGGTATTTTTGAAACTTTTAGTAAACTTCACAGGACAAAAAGTATAATTTACTCTATATATTATTATTTATTAAAATAAAAAATTATTTTTTATACTTTATATTTAGAGTGAGTACTCAACCCGACCCTAATAATTACTCTCGAGAAAATCATGAGGTTCCTAATAAAAAAAATACAAATAAAGATCCTCTGAAGTTGTTAAATTAGTAAAGTTGTAAAGTAATGCTTTAATCACCATTGATTTTGTAACTTTTATTGCTTGTGGGTTTCATCCATTTTCATTTAAGGGTGATTAAAATACTATTTATCCTTTAAAGTGATTAACCATCGGTTTACAGGAGTGCTTGATCCAAAAAACACACCCTTTACAGCCCCTATTTTTTATTTGTGACCCCTCTGTTCTTTTACCTCGTGAGACTTTCTGGCTTCTATAATTCCGACACTTCCTAATTTAACAAATTAGAGGTCGAAAAGTCTCACGAATAAAAGAACAATGCCATGAAGGATCTTTCTTTTCAAAGGCCTCGTTATCTTTTGATATAATTGTCATGGCTATTTTAATATTTTTTTCTTAATATTTAATATGAATAAAATATCAAAAAATGGTTACAATTTATCTGAAAGATAAATTATATCTTTTCTTAATATTTTCATTTAAAAAACCTATATATTTTCTAGTAAGGAAATAAAATAATTAAGTCCTAATAGAAATTTTAGGATAGATTTATATGATTTTTTTTTTGAAAAAAAAATAAAATATTAACTAAATCATTGAAAAAATATTGTGAGATAACAGTGGATTTATAAAATTTTTAATAGAAATATAAGTTGTTGGGTCCAATATCACTAAAAAAAATTGATTTTCACTCGAGTTAAAGCGTTGGTAATTATTTTTAACGATGGTATTGAAGCATTAGAAAAAAATATATATTCATAACGACACTTGCACTACCAGAAAAATTTTTTCCCTAAAATACAAAATTAATAATAAAAAAAAATACCAAAATTACTTACGAATGATTTCAGCGTTAATAAAACTACCCATAAATAAATAAAAATAATTTTCTACCCATAATAAATGTGTTCATTTATCAAAACTATCTAAATGAATCCAACTATCACATTATCTTTTTAGTATAAATGCGTGTTTATGCATATGTTAAACTAAAAACTATATAAAATATAAACAAACTAATTTAATACGAATATATGATTTCAAAACACAACAAGCTAAGTGATTTCATCTTGGTTCCATGCCAAACTTGATAGTTATGTGAGAATGTGAACAAAGTCACAAAAGAAGAATTTATGGTAGTGCAGCGTTGATTTCGCTAGCAAGCTATTTATTGGAATTAATAATGATGATTATTAGGAGCACTGGAACAGTTTCATTGTTGAAAATGATTTGAAGTGGATAGCGAGTAATGGACTAAGTGCACTTAGAATTCCTGTTGGATGGTGGATAGCAAGTGATCCAACTCCACCATCTCCTTATGTTGCTGGTTCCTTGCAGGCTCTTGATAATGCCTTCTTCTGGGCTCAGTAAGTTCCTAAATCTAAATACTTCTCTCTACGAGTTATAAGAGTAATGTTATATGTATAAGTTTTTGGAAAATTCTACTATGAAAATATTTAAGTAGTGTTTTCTGGTGAGGAGAATTGTCACATTTAAAAGTTTATCTTTCTCACAATGCTATACCAAATTTTAATGGCACAAATGAACGGTTAAGATTTTAATGTCTTCACCAAAGACCTTACCTAAGTTTTTTTTTTTTTTTGCTATTTAACTCTAATCAAATTAGTCTAACATCAACAAAAAAAAAATTTCATCACTAATTAAAGGTATGTAACACACATTTTTACTCACTCACATATATGTCAAACCTTTTCGTCCAGTGCTTCTAATATCTTTTTTCGGTTATGATTATGCATTTTTCTTAAGAAAATGATTTGTAAAGTGCTTTATTATACGAAAATGATATACTAACTTATTTCTAATTCATTGTAAAAAGATAAAGTTGTTTGGAGAAATTAAGAAATAATACATAATTTTTTCATATGAATTTAAATGAATATAAGTTATTATATCATGAAAACAATTACTAAATATTTTGACTACTACTACTGTATATACAGTAAATTAAATGTGATACTTATTATTAGTTTATTACTGATGAACATCAGAACATGTATGTCTTGATGTTCATAAGCATGATGAGAACTAGATGAATGTAAAGACATAACTATACTTATGCTATATTTTTAACGATCAAACTACAGGAAATATGGGTTGAAAATTATCATTGATCTTCATGCTGCACCTGGTTCCCAAAATGGCTATGAGCATAGTTCCTCAAGAGACGGTTCTCAAGAATGGGGAACAACAAATGAAAGTATCCAACAAACCGTTGATGTTATAGAGTTCTTAGCTGCAAGGTTGAGTATTTCTATTTTATACACGAGTAATCATATGTGTCCGCCAAAATCAATCACAATGAAAAAATTAATTTGTTTAACAAAATAAAAAAAAAAAATTGAAGGCTGATAACTAAAATTTGTTAAAGATAAAATAAAATGTTCCACAATATCTTTTATACTTTTATCTTTATAATTTGAGCATATTATAAAGATTATAAAAGAAAAAGTTTGAATTCCTATTTCTAATTCTATAATAAAAAGAATTTTAGTATTTTCTACATTAAAGATAATATTAATATTAATTATATATGGTATATATTCGCATAAAGATTATATTTGGTATATATCTTTATAAAAATTATATAAAGATAAAATAAAAAATTATTAGATTACTCAATTTATTTGACTAAACAATTTAATATAATAAAAATCAAATTTTAATTGCTAAATCAACCTTTAACATTTTATTTTATTAAACAAATCAACACTCCCTCAAATTTTGGTAAAATAAAAAATTGACAAATTAGTCTCATAATAAATACATAACAATCTTGAAATATGAATTAATTATTTCAACCAAATAAAAATTTAAGAAATGATTTAGTAATTAAAATTATCAAAAATAAAAATGCTGGAATAAATTTTTTAGAGACTAATTCGAGATATTTCACTAAAATAATATTCACATATTGCCAATAAGTATTAATTATTTCTAGTTTTCTACCTCTGGTGGTTACAGGTACTCAAAAAGCCCAAGCCTATATGCTGTTGAGCTCATAAATGAGCCTCTATCACCAGGTGCCACCTTAGATGCTTTGAACAAGTACTACAAAGCTGGCTATGAAGCTGTGCGTAAGCACTCAGAAACAGCTTATGTTGTTTTCTCAAATAGGTTAGCTTCTTCAGATCCAAGGGAGTTCTTCCCTCTTGCAAGTGGCCTCATGAGAACAGTGGTTGATGTCCACTACTACAGTCTCTATGACTCCAAATTTGACAACTTAAGTGTCCAACAGAACATTGATTTCATCCAAATAAACCGCACCTCCCAGTTGACTTCTCTTACAACCTCAAATGGCCCTCTTATTTTTGTCGGTAAGTCTTCTAATAATGCCTCCTCTTTGCCAACTATTAATTAACTTGGATTTGATTGATTAAATGGTTAGCTTACTTATATGATTAAGTAAGTGTTAGTTTTCAGAATTTGAATCTTGTATTGTGTATGCAGCAATTTATTAGTTAGTAACAAATTTTTAAATAAAATTCTGATTCGCGATAGATTAATCCGTAGTTTTGATCCCTAAATTTCGGCACTTTTGCAACCCAAATATAGGCACAATAGAACTCACCTACTATATATAATTATATGAGTTTAATTTTGATGCACCGATATTGTAAAGAATTTTATAATCATTTAGTTAAATTCATACTTTTAGATGATTTTTGAAGTAGTGAGTTTCGTAATTAATTGCTTTTGTTTATGTAACAATATACAATTGATTTTCTTTATAAAACTCTTTTACAGTGAGACAGAAAATTAAATACATATTATATATAGTCATTTCTGTTTTATTATATATGAATTGGGCTAAATATTTTTTTTTTTGTTTCTTGTAATTGGTATTGGACTAAATTTTAATTCCAATTTTAGGTGAATGGGTTGCTGAGTGGAAAGTTAATGGAGCTACAAAAGAGGACTACCAAAGATTTGCTAAAGCCCAATTAGATGTATATGGAAGAGCATCGTTCGGATGGTCTTACTGGACCTTAAAGAACGTCAACAGCCATTGGAGTTTGCAATGGATGATCAACAATGGTTACATCAAGCTTTAGATGGAGGCTTTGAGGGTTAAAAAAAAGAGAAGATAAAAGGGCGTATGATTTTCAAAATATTTTCGAAATTTAAGAAATTTGAAACTGTAAACATATTCTGATTATGAGGTTTTAAGTGTAAGATTTTCCATCAGAGTTTTCTCTTATATTATTCAGTCGTCATTGATCCCTTGTGATCCTTGACAGCTATGGATATAATTATGCCAAGGTTTATGTATTATTCAATCACTATAGAAAAATGTATAAATAATTTTATAACTAAAGAAAAGTATAAATCATAAAGACACAAAAAAAATGTGTATAAATCACAAAAGCTGGTTTGTGACTTGTTCTATAAATGATTTTGAAAGATGAGAGACGTTTTGGAGTAGAATTTATTCACAATGTAGATCAAAGAAAACGATGGGATGTTAGTCAACCTCCAGATACAAAATTGGAAAGTGTATTTGTAAGAATTTTGACGCTAAAGTTAGTTCAAAGTTTAAGATATACTAGAATTAAGGTCAGAATATATTATTCGAGGAAATTTTGATCCCAACTTATATAGCCATATGGGTGGAATTTTTTTTTTTTAACAAAGGGGCCACCAAAGCACAAAAAAACTAAATAGAAATTACAAAGCGGCTGCTAGCAACCCCCATTGCATCACCAAGTAATAAAGACTCACAGAAGTAGGGGATGAGTTGAGAATTCTTGTTTCCATGTCCTACTCGATATTGTGACTCGCCAACCAATCCGCACAAGTGTTTGCTTCTCTATAAGCATGAGTGATCTTTATCTCCCAATCCCAGGATATTAGATCCTTGATCCTGTAGTAGAGGGATAATCCCTGGCTGTGGTTATCCTTATCAAGATGAATGCTTATTATGACAGCTTTGAAATCACTTTTAAACCAAACTTTCTTGAACCCTAAGCTCCAACCCATTTCCATTCCAATCCAAAGACCCCAGAGTTCAGCCATAAAGGTAGTGTAGTGGCAAATATTCATCATGAACTCCATGATCTAGCTACCACTATTGTTCTTGATTAGCCCACCGCATCCTGCTTTGTATATGCTAGCTTTCGTTGCGCCATCAGTGTTCACTTTAACTCATCCCTCAGAAGGGGGCTATCACTTAATGTTGATGTTGGTATGTATACCAACTTGCATTCTTTGAGAGTTTCTGCCAATAGCTTGCTGAATAACCAGAGCACACTCTTGGATCCCAGTGTGAGTAGCTTCCGATTTCTTGAAATGGCTTTTGAACATTTCTTGGTTTCTCCAGGTCCAATGCTTCCAGCAAGCAGTGAAGAAGATATTCACCCAATCAAGCTGACTGGAGGCTCCCTAGCCCTTTGCAAGACCCAAAAAGATCCAGTCCCTGAGGAGTAACTAGAAGAAGTCATGATGAGCTTTCTTACCAAACGCGTTTTTCCAACTATTCCTAGCTCCCCCATAATCTCTGAGTACATGAGTAGTGTCTTCGATGCAGCTATAACAGCGATGACAATTTGGGGAGACACCATACCGGGAATGTCTTTTTCGATTGGTCATCAGCCTATTTTGGGCCGCTAGCCAAATTAAAAGTTTAAATATTTTTGGACCCTTCCATTTCCATATCCTCCTCCAAACATCGCCTTGGGGAGCAGGGTGATTCATAGCAACTTGATATGATATTTTTACAGAGAATCTTCCATCGTCGCTATGTTTCCCAAGCAATGGTGTTTTCCGGGTCAGAAAGTCTGGGGGAGGAATGACACTAACCTGGTTAACAAAATTCGGGGAAGGGGGGGGGGGAGCGAAGGAGGCTTAGATTCCACTCCCCACCATTGAGGGTGAAAAAAGTAACTTTAATTGGGCAATATTTCTGATGAAAATGAAATCCTTGCATTCCCTTCTCTTTTGCTCATTCGGGCTAGCATAAACAACGGAAAGGCTCTAGCACCCATTATTGTCTGTAATCAAGACATGAAGAACCTGATCATGGCGACTTATTTCTTGAACTCGAAGAGAAGGATTGCTCCAAAGCAACCAAATGCCCCTAGAGAAACCCCGAGTATAGACAATCAAGTGGGAGATAAAAGTCAGTTCTCTTGATGGAGTCCAAAGTGTTGTTGCCACTGTAACGAGTTTTTTGAATTGCCACTAAGTTTGGCTTATATTGAGAACTATATTTTTTGAGAGTAGAAGTAAATTTGGGGCTGGTAACCACTCTAGAATTCCAGCTAAATATAATCATTAAACTAAAAAAAAAAAGGTAGAGGAGACCTAAGGACAAGCCCATTAGGCCATTTTAATATCTTCCCCAAAAGGGGCATACCCATTTTCCCAAATGCCAACAACAGCAGTATCCTCTACCATGATCTATCTTATCCAACTCTGATCGAGTACACCTAGGCCCAATTGGAACAGGGGGTCTGGTTTTGGCCCAAGATCTTCAACAATAGTCTCAACCGATTCCATGATAGCGTCCTCAGTGAGAGAATCATTAGTGGTGGGATTTTGAATGTTTGGACTCATTATTGGGCCCATATCTGTGGGGTTAGGGTGGGTGACTTGTGGTGGGCATTGGAATTGTGGGCTATACGGGTATTCTAAGGATTGGTTAGGGGTCTTTTCTAGATAGGTGCTTTGTTGGTTCTTGGTTGGGGCGCTGAAGAGAGATGAGCTATATGAGCCTACTCCTCATTTGGCTTCCAGAAAGAAACTCCTTGTTTTCTTCCTCCACATTCTCATTCCTATCATTAGGGGTGCGCATGGAGCCGTGTAAAGCCGGATTGGTATTGAACCAGATCCGACTCTAAATAATGATCGGACCTAATTTCTAGACCCCTATCCAACCCTATACCCGATGATGCCAAACTACCTTTGGACCACTTAAAACCTCGGGCCAAACCTGGTGAAAACCAGGCCTAGACGATGTTCTTATAAAAAACATTAAAAAGACATTTATTTAAAGGACAATTAAAACAAAACTAGCAATTAGAACATAATATTCACTTAAATAAGTCAATTACACATCAAGTATTTAAAGGACAATTAAAATAAAACTAGTAATAAAATAAACAATAATAGTAAAAATTTAGAGTCTTTAACTAATAATAATGAAATATTAAAGTTACAATCAACTTCAATAATTTGCTCTTAAAGTTGTGAACTTGTTCCTTGCGGTATAGATAAGTTAATTATTTCTCCAAAACATGTAAAAATTAGTCTTTTATATATGAAAGAGTGTTAAATGAATTAATTAACAAACAAAGAATAAAGTGACATAAATATACCTTCAACGAACAACTCATAAAAATTAACACAATATTGATTACAAATTTACAATTCAAATTAAAGTAATAAACTAAATTGCAGGTAATAATAATGTTACACATACAGCGATAATGAAAAATTGTTGTCAGGTGAAGAGAAGGTTTATGGGGAAAAAATGAGAAACAAAAATGTATACAATGATATATATTAATAATTGCAGGGTAATAATGCGTTTAGATATAGAGAATGGATGTAGAACATGATAATGTGTAATACATTGAGATGATGCCATAAAAAAAAAAGGGTAAATTATATTTTTTGTCTTTAAATATTATTAAAAATTTTAAAAATACTTTTAAATAAAATTTTTTAGACAAAATTAAAATAAAATAAAATTATAAGGATATTTATAAATTTTCAACAAACTTTAGGGATAGGAAAATATACTTTACGTAAATAAAAGTTAATAATTAGGAAAGAATATT
Organism: Stylosanthes scabra; assembly: GCA_036250425.1. NCBI lineage: Eukaryota > Viridiplantae > Streptophyta > Magnoliopsida > Fabales > Fabaceae > Stylosanthes > Stylosanthes scabra. The sequence goes on from JASCZI010000147.1 coordinate 29,583, forward strand.
GAACTCACATAGTTTAAAATATGTTGAATATAAAATTAAAAAAAATAACTGTAAGAACTATGCACACACAGAAAAGAATGTTTTGAATAAAAATTTCTAAGTTTGCTACAAATTAAATAGGATTAAGAAAATAAATTAATTAATAACATTTATTAATAATACTTCTATAACTTCCATTTGATTTTCTTACACATAATAAAAGAGAAAGTTTTGGGAGTCAATATTAGAGAGATAATAGGAAACCAATATCATTTTTCTTTCTTTTTTCTTTTCCCTTTTACCACTCACTATATTGATATCCTAGTTCCCTAGCATTACTCATAATAAAAATATAATAATTCATCGTATCTTATTTAATTTAAATTTATTTATTCTAAATATTCTAAATGTTAAATAACATATAAAACTTTTATTTTATTCTCAAATAATTTGTTAATTTTTTAATTATTGATATTAAATATATAAATTTATAAATAAAATATAAAAATTATTTTTATAATAGAATATTAATAATAATATTGAAGTGGTGAATATTATTCAAATATCAATTCTTAAAAATAATAGAACAGCGGCTAAACACGATGTAAAGTCGCTAATAATAATAATAATAATAATAATATGATCCAAAGTGATATACGCTGAGAAGAAAGAGGACTCATGTAATAGTTTTTTTTTTAACTAAAAAATCGAAATAAGAAAAACAAGCAAACTAAGCTACATGATCCTGTTGAAGCAAGACCAAAATATGATCTCGAGGAGTACTCCATTTTGAGTACGCAAGCTGAGATGACGCTGCACCCCGAGCTAAAAAGTCTGTCACTGAATTAGCCGAGCGTTGGATAAGCGAGAGCCGCACAAACCAAGATTGCAAAAGAAAATCCTTGATCTTCAAAACCAAATCTCGATGATCACAGCAATGAGGAGAGTCCTAGTGAGTTAAAGTGAAGGCATCGTAGCAGTCTGTTTCACAGAAGACATAACGAAAGCCTGATTCCCAAGCAAAGTTCAAACCATTCCAAATTGCAAGAAGCTCACACTGAAGACTTGAAGTAACTTGAGAACTGCCCGAATAGCCCCGCAAACAAATTCCACTAGAGCCCCTGATAATGCAGCCAAAACCACCTAACTGGCCATGAACAAGGAAGTTACCATCACAATTAACTTTCACAAAGTTACTGGTGGGAGGAGTCCTGTCCAAACCAAAGTGAGGAGAGAAAGATGAAGGAAAAGATGAGGAGAAGAAAACAAACTCACTAGCACTATGTCGACACAACCCTATAACTTTATCATACTCCAACGCTCCACAGGATAGAAAACTGCATTATTTCTATGTCGCCAAACCCACTAAAAAACAGCACAAAATAGAAGCGTATCCTGACAACAAAGAGCTCTAACCCATACTAATAAAGCAAGTGAACCAGCATTTCTGGGAAGGTGGAAACCAAACCTGATCCAAACCGAAAGCGCCCTCGGACACAGAAAGAGACAATAAGCATTGGTTTCAATAGAGTTAGCACAACGCGCACACATATCAGAAACACCCAAGCCTCGATGGAAACAAAAGGAGGCAGTTGGCACAACAACATGAAAGAATAACCATAGCAGCAATTTAATTTTCTCGGGAACCTTCAAACACCAGATCCACAGCCAGTTACTATCAGAATCCCATCCATGTTTAAGTCTAGGTAACCAAGCATACCCCTCCCTAACTGTGTAGAATGAGAAGAGTTCGACTTCCAGATTCACCCCTTGTCCCGATTAGCTTGGTTATCAAGTTTAATGGACATAACCAGGGACTTCAAATGATCAGGCAGGACTGTACACAAACCATCCAGATGCCAAGCCCCATTTCGCCATAGGTCAGATAGACAAAGGTGAGTGTAAGAAATATGGACAAAAGGGAGCTCCTCTGCTAAAATTCCACAAGGAAGCCAATCAGAAACCAAAAGGACTGATCCTGGTCCCCCGTAAACCAAGTAAAACCATCCTGTAATTTCATGAGAGCTTTAACAATACCACGCCAAAATCCAAAAACCTGTGAGGGAGAGTGAAAACCCAAAATTTTCCCATGGTGAACATACTTTGCCAACATTACCTGCACCCACAACTTTTCCTTAGAGTGGTTTAGCTGCCAAATAAGCTTGCCAATAAGAGCAGTATTCATACAAGCCGCATCTAGGATCCCCAATCCACCAAATTTCTTAGGGGTGACAACAATACTCCAATTAACCAAACTTAGGGTCCGACCCTCCACCTTTCCTTTCCAAAGAAACCGACACATCAAACTATCAATCTCCGAGCAAGAAGAAGAAGGAAAAGAAATCACATGCATCTGATAAATAGGTAAGGAGGAAGCCACAAACTTGATAAGATAGAGACGCCCTACCTTATTCAAAAGCAATCCCTTCCAATCTGAGAGCCTAGTTTTAATTCGAACTAAGATATCCTGACAAGACTGCCTCGAGGCTCTAGCATGATTAAGATTAACTCCCAAATATTTTCCCAAATTATGAGTAAAACGAATTTGAGAAACACCTGAGACCACATCATGCCTTCTATTGGAGACATTTGTCGAGCACAGAGCTTTAGATTTATCCAGATTAACCTTCATACTTAAGCCTTTGCAAAAGATTTCCAAAGTGCTCATAACTTATTGCACCTGACTCCTAGTAGCTTTACAGAAAAACAATAGATCATCTGCAAACATTAAATGAGATATCCGAGGGCCCCCTCTAGAAACTGCAACTGGATCCCAAACACCACCTTGAACCTACTTAGTAATAAAAGAAGCCAACATTTCCATGCAAATAACAAACAGGTAAGGAGACATAGGATCCCCTGACGGAAACCCCTACAAGGATGAATAGCCTCCAATTTGGTCCCATTCCACAAGATAGATAAAGAGGAAGCTTTAACACAATTCATAATAAGCCGAATAGAAAACGCTGGGAAACCAAAATTAGACAAAGCAAATTCCAAAAACCGCCAATCTACCCTATCATAAGCTTTCTCAAGATCAATCTTAAAGGCAATAGTACCTTTCTTGGATTTTGTTTTCCTCATAAAGTGGAGAATCTCCTGAGCCACAATAATATTGTCTGGAGCACCCCTCCCAATAATGAAGCCTCACTAATTAGGACTGATAATGTCATTCAAAACAGGTTGCAGCCTGTTAACAAAAACCTTCGTGACTATTTTACAAATGATATTGTAGAGGTTAATGGGCTGAAAATCTTTCATCCGAGTGGGAGAGCTACACTTAGGAATGAGCACCACAAAAGTTTCGAGCACGACCGGGTTGGGAACCTCCCCAAAGAAGATATTTCGCACAGTTTGCCAAACATGATTGCCCACAATATCCCAATATTACTTGAAAAACAAACTTGGAAACCATCAGGACCAGGTGCCTTGAAAGAGCTCATACAATCCAATGTGGATTTGACCTCTAAAAGCGTCACAGGCAAGACAAGAGCACGACACGCTTCAGTAGAGAGAGACAGAACAGGAATATCCCCCATGCAATTGACCTCAATGACTCAGAACAACAGAACAAATTTTTGAAGAAAGAAGAAGCCTCTTGTTGGAGAATATCGGGATCAGTCGACCACGTACCATCACTGATGAAAATACCATGAACCTTATTAGCCTTCCGTCTCACAATAGTTTGAGCATGAAAGAAACGAGTATTCTGATCCCCGAAACGAAACCACTGCTCTCTGGACTTCTGATACCAAAGCAGTTCCTCCTGAAACATAACAGTGTTATAATCTTTTCAAAGAAGCTCTTCCTTAGCTAAGAGTTGAGGACTGGAATTCGGGCCAATAAACCTCTGGATAGAATCAATCTTCACTTCAAGCTCCCTTTTCTGAACAAAAATATTATAAAAAACCTTTTTATTAAACTCCATGGAGTCCTTCTGAACCTCCCTAAGCCGACCATTTATATCCATGGCTGCCTTGGCCCAAGCCTTGTTAACAACCCTTTTATAATCCGGGTGAGTGGTCCACGCAGCTTAAAACCAAAAGGGTTTGGTTCCTCTCTTTTGGGGGATCCCCAAACAACGAATAAGCATGGGACATTGATCATAATGCAGCCGACAAAGAACCTCTGAGAATGCCTCAGGAAAAAGAAAGCGCCACTGACGGACAATCAGGACGGGGCTAATGTCGTTGGAATAAAAAACCTTATCCCTCTTGTCCGGTCGACCGTTTAAAAAGAAGGTGTCACAAGGGTACAACCAAGTTTAAAAGTACCGAGTATGGGACTCAGGTCATTTTCCCTAGGAAGCGGAAACAGAAAGCTTATTTTTGATCGGGGTTTGGTTGCAGTTGATTTGATTTGAGAACAGAGCGCAAACGAAAGCAGTTTAAAAATAGGTAAAAGAAAATAATGATAAAAGAGTGCATCGGCCGTGGGTTGAAATATCATGCATCCCTATGATCACTGCTATGTCCCAGGTCGGATGAGCTGTCACCTAGGAGGAACACACCACCCAGGGTAGAGTGGAGAAGTTAATCCTCTACATATCCTTGGCATACCAACTGTGAGGTACTGATCCCACGATGGATTCGAGTAAATCCGCGTTACCGGAGTAAAGTCACTAGCGGTGTAGGTATGGCGGTGGAGTCTGCAGTCAACAACTCGGTGTTGAAAGAACTCGTGGAACCTGCTGTCACCAGGCCCACTGCTCGAATACCCATGATCACCGTGGTGAATCCGTGTTGTAGGGCCCTCACCCTTGCTAGCAGGGGCGTACGAATAGCAGTAACGGACTTAACCCCATTCCTCCCCATCCAATCATATGGGGGACTCGCAGCTAAGGTCATTTGCACATTTCACCCCACAGCCGAGACACTATGGAACTCTACTCGCTACTTGAAATCATAAAAGCAAGAAAATAAATGGACAGCATAACAGTATGTAAAATCGCAGTTTGCAGGAAAGTAAACGGACAGAGTAACGGCAGTTAAATGGTAAAATTGCAGTTTTGAAATCAGCAGAATAACAATAAAGTAAATTGATTGAAATTAAAATTCGGCAGAGTAACAGTAATATAAACAAAAAATAAAACGAAAATAAAAGAGTTTGGGTAGTGAATGGACAAAAAAACCTAAATGGAACCCTAAAAACTAGACTAAAATATAGAAGTGGGCTCTCCTCAAAATGGTGAAATGCTCCTCTATTTATAGATACTGGAAGTGACCTATGCGTACGCATAAGAAGCTTCTTATGCGTATGCATAGGTGCCCGTTCTGCCAATTAGGCGTGCCGCCCAAGGCCAGGATGCGTACGCATGGCTCCATGTGATGCGTATGCATAGGCTCCAGCAATGGCCTTCTAGGTTTTGTTGCGATCCTTTCGTTCCTTTCGCTCTTTCCGGCCACTTCCGCTCCAAACTTTGCCTGTTAAATCCTGAAACACTTAAGCACACATATCAAGGCATCGTGCGGAACGGGAAACAGTTCAAAACACAGTAAATATTGGCCGAAATAGCAGATAATTACAATTACAGCCCTAAGGAACTACTAAGTGCAATCAAGCCTATTTTGCTCGTATTTAAGTGGTGAGGGGTTGATAATTGATCAATTAATGCTATGAAATAACTCATCGGAATGGGGTTTATCAGCCACTTCACATCACAACAAGCTCTATCCAATTTCTTCACAAGTCCAACCCCAGAACACCAATTCTGAAACCAAGTGTAGCCCCTACCCTTAGAGGACAACTCCATAAGCCCACATTGATCAAGAGTATCATGAAAAAGAGAGCTATGCGAGGCATTAAAAAGACCACCCTGGACCTCATGAGCTGCAACCACCTCATTAAAATCACCCACAGCCAGGCATGGATGAGAAAATTTGGGAGCAATAGAAACGAGATGGCTCCAAAGAATCTTTCTTCTAGTAAACTATGGGTTGCCATAAACAGCACTCAAGATCCATAACTTACCAGCACAATTAATTTCTAAGGTCAAACATTTATCCATGGCAAAGAGAACTCTAGATTGGAGATGAGAACAATTGCACAGACACCAAATACCACCCTTATGACCAACAGTATCAACAACACTCAAAGGACGATAGCTTAAGCCACGCCAAAAACCCTTCACAGAATTGAAAGGAATTTGAGTCTCAACAACAACAAAAATAGACCCCTGCTGCTAATGAAGAAGGATCGTTGACCCGCGACCCTGAGTTCCGACCCGTTAGGGATGCAGTGAAAGACCTGGCTTGTTGGCTTTTTTGACCCAAAAATCTTCTTTGGCATGTTGGCTTTTTTGGCCCATTGTCAAGTTGGGTCTTCTGTTTTTGGTACTACCCGCTCTCCCTATTCCCTTATTCTTGGAAACTGTCTGCCATCCCTCATCAGTTTCATGCATGCCGGCTGTTACATGAACTCCATCATTCAAAACTTCCGTAAAATCCTCCTCCTTTCCCGAATTTGGCGCAGAGACGTTGCTCGGTTTTCCAAATTCAAACTGATGAGTCTCTTCCAAGTTCACCAGCGAAGAAAAAGACGACGGCACCAGAACCTGATCATCCTTGTCATTTAAAACAGGTTTGCCGTTGCACTTCGTACGTAGATGCCCAAAACAGTGACACTTCTCACAAAGCAAGTGCAAATTCTCGTACTCCACATCATAGACATGGCCATCTTTTCTGATTTTCCGCTTCACCAGTTAACTAAGATCAATTTCAACACAAGCTCGACCATATCTACCCTTATCTGCCGATTCGGTGGCCAAGTCGATTTTAATCGGCTTCCCAATAGCCTCTGCAATTCGCATCATTGCATTGCTATGTTAGTACCAAATCCTCAATCTCAGGATTTTAATCCAAACTAAGGTAGAACCAAAAGAGCTCTCACAAGTCTTAAAACTGCTACTCCTAGGTTTCACTGCAACATAAAACCCTGCTATGGTCCACGGACCCCTTGTAAGTACCTTCTCCTTGTCCGCCGGATTATCAAACTTCACCAAGAAATAGCCATAACCCACATCCATGATATGATAACCCCCTCTGATGCGCCAAACCAAACATAGCTTATGCATCAAGGCAGTATAACTAAAGTGCTTACCAACTACCAAGCACTTTAATTACATCAGACTCCTTGTATGGCTCTGAAAGAACTTCTCGAGCTTCAGCAGTGAACGTCACTCTAGGGATGTTTTCATCATCAGGTGCTATGATACTAGCCATCCTCTCCCCTACCAGAGAATCTGCCTTCTCAATTGCTTTCACCGAAGCTTCTCCGACAACCTTGTCCCGGAAATAGATTTTCGAAGAAACCCCTACTAGAAACGGACCCCCATTGCCCCCCTCCAAACCACCAGAAGCAAACCTTCCCCCAACCCCCTCGCCCTCCCTCTTATTCCGTCCGCGGGCATTGCCGGAAGCCTCACCGTGTATCACCCTCTCATCACTCTTACCTCCCCGGCTATCAACTTTCTCGGCCCTCAGCTCTCTCTAAAATTTACATTAGTTTAGTTACTAAGAAATTAGTTTAGTTACTAAGAAAGGACAAATGTAATAGATAGTGCTACAAATTCATTTTCTTCGGTCCCTGCATACTTCAATACTCACACATTGCTGATGAATATCAATAATATTACACTGAAGGTTACTCACAAAAGATATAAGTCATATGCCACTGCTATCACCACAAGCTTCAGCCACCCACTTTGAGACCAATAACAAAAAAGATAAACTTTTCCTTTAATATAACTAATTAGGTTATGGTGAAATTACATGAACTAACATCACACATTATAATTATTGTGTAGTTTGGTATGATAGTAGTATAAAAGTGTACATGGCTCTGAAACATATATCATAATAAACTGTGTTTATAACCAATTTGGTTTGGTACGGCGGTGAGTAGCTCACTTCGTTACTTAAACAAGTTTTAAATGGTATCTTATGTATTCTATAATTTATTGATCTATAATGAATTCTTAAATAAAATTTAGATACTCAATGTATTAATAATTAATTTGTCGGGTTAATCGATAATGTGAGAAAAAAAATAATTGTTAGGACTCAACAATTCAAAGCCAACATTGCAACCAACATTCATAACTAGTGTTGATTAAGACTTGCGCTAAAATAATAATGTATGCAACATGATTTTTATCTTATAATTTACATCATAAAAAAAGAAATATTTGTAATAACTAATTTTAAAACATTCAGAACTATTCTAAAGAGAATATCCTAAAATCATTTAAATATTCAATTTTTAATGACCCGCTAAAAATAGGCTGCTATAATACTAAATCTCAGATCATGGTTGAAGGGTGGTAAAATACTAAAATAGGTTTTGGCAAGTGTAACCAGCAAGTTGTAATAGTGAGTTTATGGAGTGCATAAATTTACCAAAACATACAGATTTTAATGAAAGAAAGAGGATATGGTTGATGGAATCCATGGATTATGGATGGCTACAGGGAAGTGACCCAAGATCCTTTATGGAGACACAAGTTTTGTCCATGACCATGCTGGTGGGAAACATCATTATTATCAGATTCTCACTCTTTCTACGCCCTCTCTTAAATCGTCACACCCGGTCGGTCACTTGGTCCCCACAATTCTTCAATCACAATGATGTTATTTTACTGGTGAAAATTAAGATAGAAAAATTATTATATAATAATTTAATTAAACATATTAAAATTATTTAAAAATTAATTATACCTGAGCTACCGTCTATTTTTAATTTTCTTCCCCCCCACCCCCTTCAATTTTTGGTGACATAATAAATTCTACTCTCATTTTCAATGAAGTTGCCAACATCAACGCTCAATAATAAACTTATTTTCGATGTCCTTAATTAATTTTTGAAGATTTTTTTACGAATAACTATTTAATTAATTGTCTTGCTATTTTATTCTATATGAAGACTATAAAGAATTACAAAAGTTATTAAAAAAATTAAATTTTTATATATCATAAATAAATTAAAAAATATAAAATGTTTTTATTATTGTTCTTTTAAAATATGTCCCTTAAAGTCAACAGAAAAATGTGTCCTAAAGACAACAGTAATTAGAATTTATCTAACTCTTGTGATAAAATCACATGTTAATATTATAAATTAAGAAAATTTTTATTAAAAATATAAATAATTTAAATTTTGAATTTAGCTAACATATGTCCTAAAGGCACATGATAAATTTATCATTAACAAAAAGTTTTAAATTCTTTTATTTAATAAATGTAAAATAAATACATTCAAAATTTAAATTTTTTATATTTTCGATAAAATCTTTCCCAATTTATAATTTTAACACCACAAAACGCAGGAAAGTCCAACTAATAAAAGAATAATGCTACAAAACTAATTTTAAGGGATTAATAGGAAGTCAATGAGTGTAATTAGAAAAATAGTGGATGATAAAAGAAAAAAAAAAAAAAAAGAAAATAATATTAATTTTCTATTATTTTTTAATAATATTAACTATCAAGACTTTCTTTAATAAAAAATTGCATCAATTATTCAATGTTCGTATTGGTCTATGTAATTATGTATAGATCCAATAGATCGAGTGAAATAACTACTTTCTCGGTTGATGCAATTGGAAGTTAATTAATTGTCGCATTATTTTGATTATATGATTTTGGTAGAAAATCAAATTTGTCCGTAAATTTTTTTTTTAAAAATAGTTCCTAGTGTTTATTTTAATTTTAAAATTATCCTTTGGATCCCAAATTTTTTTATGAAAAAAATTGCAAATCAAATTACATTACTTCTATCACCATTGTTTCCTCTATATAATAATAACCAACAATACCGTTAAAAGAATATATTTATGGTGTTGCTGGCGTGATTATCATAGAAAGGAAAACAATATGATGATGATGATAGTGATACAATTTAAGAGTTAATTTTATCTTAAAAAAATTTTAATCCAGATGGATGATTTTAAAAAATATATATAAAGTAAATATTATGGACTATTTTTAATTAAAAAAAATTTCGGAATTATTTTGATTTTCGATTAAAATCATAAGGACCATAATAGTATTTAACCCTTATTTTGAATAGTTGTTTTAATAGATAAATTAAACTAAAGTGACTAAAATTAATTATTTATTAAGATTACACGTGAAAATATTGATTAATCAAATGTTTTTATGAATAATTTTGTGACAAAATGAAATTTTAGAAATAGACAATTATATATGATTACAGCATAAGAAAGTAAAGAAGTAAATATATAAATAAAATTTTATATATATATTGAGTTTTTTTTTGGACGAGTGGATTAGACAATAACCTTATCTTAGGCTTCACCACAAACATACACACTACTCACTCATACACGCTAATATTATCCAACTTTTCTCGACTGGGATTCGATCTCATGTGTAGCTATCATTGAGGCCAACGGCATCGCCAAGCCTTGGCTGCATATATATATTGGGCTTGAATTTTATATTTTGTTTTTCTTGGGCCATGAACTTTAAATTATTTAAATGCCATCACTTTCACTTCTCAATAATAATTCCCAATTGGATCGGGTGGGTACCTAGTGGATTCTAGGTTGGGCCGGGTTGAGTGTTACCAACCTATGTTCAATAATAATAATAATAATAATAATAATAATAATAATTCCCGGTGAACGGAGATAACTTATACTTACATCCCTTTTCTCTCTTTTTCTTTCTTTTTTTATCTTCACTTCAATTCATTTTTTCAACAAAATAAGTTTAAGACAACAAGATATAAGAAAATCAATGGAATATAGCTTAAAAAACATTTAGTATATTTTTTAGTAGAGGTTTCGAAATCGAGCTTTTTCTCCAAATATCGTTGGTAAAAAAAAAAAACAAGATAAAGCAAAGTGTAAAACAATACAAATAAAAACTAGAAGAAAAAAAAACACTTATTTCCCTTGTTAAAGTAAAAATATATCAAGCTCGGCAGGAAAAACCACTGGCAAAACTCTCTCTTCTTCCTTCCCAACTCGACGACGATGCAATGTGGGTGATGGAGGATCTTTGGTTAGGCTTCGCAGCGACCTCCGGCGATGATGGATGCGACGACGGCGATAAGTAGGGCTGTGGGGGTGGGGCAAGAGAGGGGTGGAGGTCAGGTTAGGGGTGGGGATGGTGAGAAATGAGGAAAAAGAAGCTGCATTCGATTTATCATGGAGCATTATCGGTGGATTTATTGGGGCAAAAATATGCCGGTAATTTGAACACATTAAGTGAAATGGTGTGTTTGGCTTCTTCTGTCACCAACATAATCTTTCGCTGATAATTCCGTTGATAACGTTGGCACTGAATGATATTTGTTTTGCACCAAATCTTACCGATGAATTTAGCATCGGATTCCAGAATCCGCCAATAATTTTCTCCTACCACAAAATGTGCACAGAATCTGCCAAAATTTTCCACCGATAAATTCATCGATGAGGAGAGTTTCTTGTAGTGTAAATTGATGAATATTACTCCACTCCTTATAACTCTTTAGCAAATACCAAATAGTAAACACTTTAACTCATTCTAATACCAATTCCCTCCAAATTACTTTAGTGAAAGTGTGAAACTATAGCTTAGCTTGATACATATTGAGTTCCATTTAAAGATTTGTTGCTAGTTAATAATTTGTTGTATATACAAAATGAAATTTCAATTCTAATTTCTAATTTGTTGTATATATTGAGTTCTATTTAAAGATTTGTTGCTAGTTAATAATTTGTTGCTACCTTGTCCCTTTTTGTTTCTCACTATCGCTTCTGTCCGGCTTAGTTGCTACCACTACCTCCATCCTATTGTGTTGCCGCAACCATCTCTATTTTGTTTCTCGTCGCCACAGTCTTTATCGAGTTCAGATCCATCTTCAACAGAGTAACTGTCTTCATAGAGTGTTCCCGTGTATCCACCAAGCTTCTTCCGTCATCTACCGCCTTGCTCTAAGACAAGGTTCGGTGCCTATCACAAAGTCTCGAAGACTATAGGTGAAGCGTTGTGGCGCTTCTGCCTTTGTTGTGTCACTGTAGTGCTTGCTTCTGCCTGGACTGCATTATTGTGTGTAACTTTCAGGTACGTTCTAAGATGCTGATAATATTTTCAAATTTTTAGAGTGTCATTGAATCTATTTTGAGTGTGAGAGTTTATATGAGATATGAAAGAAATCGACAATGGAATTTGTGGCGAAAGGAGAGGGATACAAGAGTTTGGACAAATGAGAAGTTTAGAAGATTAGAAGTTGTTTCCAGTGACGGACCTAGAAAATTTTTATAGTGAGGGCAATTTGATACGCTCTGATCTCGGCAAGTGCACCGAATCGTTCAAGTAATACCACGGTGAAGTGGGTATCGTTCCAACGAGGAATAAAGGACCAAGCAATACTATCTCTTAATCAATCTAAGCAGATCGAGAATAAAACTTGAGAGAATGGTAATGTATGTAACACGAAAATAATAGGAAAAGAGCGCAGAAATAATACTTGAAGAAAAATCAGTGGAATGGAATGTTAAGAGCTTCGGAGATGTTTTTCCCTTGAGGGCCAATGTATACATTCAATCACAATTCTAAGGTTTTCAGAAATCAAAGCTAATCTCTTAGTAATTCAGTTTCCAATTACCTAATCAAAAGCTAATCTCTTAGTCAATTAATTAAATAATTAGATAAAGCCCTAATTCAGATTCTAACTCTTATGAGTCTCAAAAGTGATCCAAGATTAGATTAAATGTCACAATATCCAAACTAGTTATAATCCAATTTTAACCCACAGAATTTTAGTTGCATAACAATTAGCTTGACTATCTCTAGTTAGACCTAATCATCATGTGATTCAATTTCC
>JASCZI010000147.1:42561-61688 GCA_036250425.1 Stylosanthes scabra
ATGTGCTGAAGTGTGTAACCCTAATGGTTAAATCACTTTTTATATATATCCTAATCTAAATTCAAATTAAAATCTAATCATATCTTAATCTAATTCAAATCAAAATCTAATCTTATCTTAATCTAATCCTAATCTAAATTCAAATCAAAATCTAATCTTATCTTAATCTAATCCTAATCTTATATTTAATCTTATCTCCTAGAATTACAAGTCTTATCTTCTTCTCTTGAGTCTTCAATCAATCATATCTTTTAAATCTTCCAATTAAGCCCTTGATTAATAAATGGAATTGAGACCTAACAACTTGAATTGGATTGGCTTTAATCAAAACTGGACGTTTGCATGCCTTTGCTCTCCACGTATAACGTGTGATTCCCACGTATAACGTGGGGCCACTGCCAAGTTCTGCTTCTAACGCCTAAATACCCACGTATGACGCCACCATCCCCACGTATAACGTGGGGTCTCTGTCAATTTGTGGAAGTTGGCTTTTAATTCCCACGTATGACGTGGTGGTGTGGCGTACTACGTGGTGCTTCTGTCCAATCTTGCCATTTGTGATTCAATTCCCACGTATGACGTGGGCTCTCCACGTTTATACGTGGGCTTCAATACTTAGCCAATTTTCTCTTTTTTTCTCTGTTTCGTTCCCTCTTCTTCAATCTCTCTCAAATGGTCTTCAATTACCTAAAATTCTTAGTGAATCATCTAAAAACACAAACATAACTCAAAGAACATCAAGTTTGTTTGATTTGATTAATTAACAACAATAATCCACAAAGAATATCATGATAATTAAGAGAAATTGAGACTAAAAAAGCCCAAGATGCATACGCATCACCATTCTTTTTTAAATAAATAGTAAATTTAACATGAATATTTTTAGAATATACTAATCAAATTTCTAATAATTTAATAAACACATAAAATATATATTAATGTACAAATATTTTCTTTTCATTTTAATGTTTTTGGCAATGTTACATAATATATTTATTATTAATACTAACTCCTTGTCAAACGCACTCTGTATCCATGGAATCACACTTTTCATTTATTATTTTTCATATAATATAAAAAAACTTATAACAAAGTAATTAAAGGATATATAAAGAGTATAACCCAAATAGACCAACTTTAGTTTTTTACTATAATTATGTGATAAACAAAAAAAAAATTATAAGAAAAACAAACATACATTCAAATCAAATAAGGGATAATATCTCTCTTTCTATTGAATAATTATTCAATAATTTTTGTCACTTAATTAATTGCAAAATTAACACACTATAATATTTATGATAGATACTTTTTACAAAGAAAATAATTATTATATAAAAGATCAAAAATTAAATTAAATAAAACAAAAAATAAATAAATCATTTCTTTCAAATGTGGGGGCATAAGAATTTTGCAATGGGGCAATGTCTATTTACATTTATAGTTGTTACTTTTTGCCCAAAATTCAATGGGGCAAAGGCCCCCCACAACTATATACTAGGGTCCGTCCTGGTTGTTTCTTTTACTATTTTTTGGATAATTTATCAAATGATGTCTCTATGAAGGAATTATTTTATTTGTTCAAATGGAGTGGTTGGTTCAATGATATTTATTTACTTAGAAAGGAGAAGGAAAAAAGACTTATTTCTTTGCATATCCATAAGATTTACAATAAAGGGTGGAACTTTAAAGGCTATAATGGAGATAGATAACATGAATCTTAGGGGCAAATGAGATTAGTATAAAAAAAATGTATTACAGGAGAGATAACAAGGTCATGACAAAAACAGAAAATGATCCTCATGAGGTGGGTATTGCAGATCCAAGGATGCTAGTATGAAAATAGTCAAGGCAGTGAATGAAAGAGAGAATATGTGGCAAAAGAGTGAGTTATGATAATACGTGAGGAAGATAAAGGGAAATAGAGTATAGTTTTAGTTTCACGTGACATTTAGTGTGAGTAGAGTTTTTTAAGTTACAAAGAGAAATCATTTATATGTGCAACAGAAAAAATGATACACGAGATTCTACTAGATCCAAGTAGTGACAACCAGTATATCATAGATCGTGAGAAGGAGGAAATTGACAATAGCAGTAATCTCTTACAGTTACAACACATGAAGAAGTTATCATCTATAGTGTATTCAATGATGAAAGATAAAAGGAGTGAATATGTTCAATATGAAGGGGAGGATTTCTCTACAATGCAAAGCAATCGTGTGCGTTCCTCTAACTTGGAAAAAACAATAAATCAAATACGAAAGGTGTATTGTCAATTGGGTAACATAAAAAAAAAGAAGCTGATAACAAGAAAAGTAACTAGTAACCAAAAACAAAAAAAAAATAAGTCGACACCAGGTGTCCAAGGAGCTTGAGAGACTTGGTTATGAAGCTATGAATGATGGAGAGGAAGTTTTGGAGAGGATAAAGGAAAATGATGATGCATCAAAAGTGTTACAAATTAGAGAGTTTAAGAAGATAAAAACTAGGGATGTATGTTTGTCTAATGTTGATTTTGAGACGGGAAGCTATGAGAATGGGGAAGATTTGATGTCCATTAACAAGGA
Organism: Stylosanthes scabra; assembly: GCA_036250425.1. NCBI lineage: Eukaryota > Viridiplantae > Streptophyta > Magnoliopsida > Fabales > Fabaceae > Stylosanthes > Stylosanthes scabra. The sequence goes on from JASCZI010000147.1 coordinate 45,129, forward strand.
GCAAAAGGAGGTCATAGCATTGAAAAGAAAAAAAAATAAAACAAAAGAAGAAAACACATAAAAGCATACCTAAAAGAACAAAACCATATTAATGTTCGTGTCAAAGATGACATAAAGAAATGGGGGAGCATGGCATACGTGAAGGAAATCCTTTGGATTTTGGGTTTCTAGTGTTACTCATTTGCATCCATCGAACTTACTCTCCATTTTAAGTCTCGATTATAACTTAACGATATATATATATATAAAAAATAGGTGAAGACAATAGGATGGTCATACGTGATTGCTTAACAAGTGGTTGACCACACTTTGTTGACAAGTGTTGGTACCTAATGGGAAGGCTTGAAAATGTGTAGTAAATAGTATAATGTATTTTGAATTTTGAATACAAAAGATTGAAGGAAATTATTTTGTTTAAGTGTTTTAGGATTTAACAGGCGGAGTTCGGAGCGGAAGTGGCCGGAGAGAGCGAAAGGAACGAAAGGATCACAACAAAACCTAGAAGGCCGTTGCTGGACCCTATGCGTACGCATCAAGGAAGCCATCCGTACGCATCCTAGCCTTGGGCAGCACGCCTATTTGGCAAAACGGGCACCTATGCGTACGCATATGAAGCTTTTATGCGTACGCATTGGGGGATTTCAGCATCTATAAATAGAGGAGTCTTTCACCATTTCAAAGGGAGCCCACTTTCACATTTAGCTTAGATTCTAGGGTTCCATTTTAGGTTTTCTTGTCCATTCACTAGCCAGACTTTTTATTTTTATTACTTGTTTGTTTTATTTACTGTTACTCTGTCAAACTTCAGTTTTAATCAAATTACTTTACTGTTATTCTATCCGTTTACTTTTCTGTAAACCACGATTTTACATACTATTATGCTGCCGATTTACTTTCCTGCTTTTATGATTTCCGCAATTAGTGAGTAGAGTCCCATAGTGTCTCGGCTGTGGGGTAAAATGTGCAAATGACCAGAGCTGCGAGTCCCCTAGTGGATCAGAGGGGAAGGAATGAGTTAAGCCCGTAATGCTATCCACAGACACCCCTACTAGCATAGTGGCAGTTCCTTACAGTACGTGGTTTACCACGGTGATAACAGGCACAAGTGCAGTGGGACCTGGTGACAGCAGGTTTGACTCGGTAACAGCGGGGATCCTACAGAGTTCGTCCAGTCCTGGGCATAGATCATAGACTCCAATTTCAGCTTAGATAAAGCGCATGAGGTCCTGGTGACAGCAGGCACTCTAGGGAGTCAGGGGCTGGATTGCTGACCCCAACGCAACACCTGCACCTTTGTGAGTTTGAACTCGGTATTGTGGGTTCGTTGCCTCACAGCTAGTTAGTCAAGGATGTGCAAAGGTTGCTCCTAGAGGGTGTATATATAATCGATCCGGGACATAGCAGCAATGATAGCGATGCACAGTATTTCAACTCACGGCCGGGATACTCCTTTATTATCATTGTTATTCAACTGCTTTTAATTGCTTTTAACTGCTTTCAACCTGCGAACAGCTTTCAAACAAACTCAACTACAACCAACCCCAATCAAAAATAAACTTTCCCTTTCGCTTCCTGAGCAGAACGACCCGAGTCCCATACTCGGTATTTTGATTGCACCCTGTGACACCTCTTTTTAAAACGTCTCGACGCAGCCTGTGATGGAAGAGGTGCTTTCAACTACAACGACGAAAGCATCCCCACCCGAGCGGGCGTGTCACACATCCAATTAGATATTACCACATCATCAAAAGAATAAATTTTCAAATTCACTATTTTTAAAGTCATATAAATGCATGAATCTGATTGAATGACTATGTAAAACTCTTTATTGCTAGTTAATAATTTACTCCATATATAAAATAAAATTTAAAATTTTATTTATTTAAGCGGACTAATAATAAGCTGATGACTAAATCAATTTAAGTTTTTTTTGGTGATTAATCAATTTAAGTTAAAATAGCTTGATAATATTTTTACTTTAATTAATATATCACAAAAATTTCCAATTATTGAATATCTATCCGTGATTCTTAAATAATATGTATGTATCAATATGTAGTATATGTATGACATGATTTTGCCAATAATTGTGAAGAAAATGACATGTTTGGTATGTGGGCAAAGGAGTATTGGTCTCTCGCCCTCAAATGAGCTGGTCTATGTATGTGCGGGTTCTAAAGCTTTCAAATAACTGGACCACCCGTTTCCAATTAAAAAGGAGAGAGAGAGAGAGAGAACCATGAAAGTTATGGGGTCCCTAATTCCTTCAAGTAGTTGCCATTTCGTGTACTTATTACCAATCATTGTGACAAGGACTGCGTAGATCACTATATGTTATTTGTATAGTATCTCTTAAGACGCTACTAATATTGTTACAAAACATTAAAATGCGTCTTCGAGAAAATTATATATCTCTTTAATTAAGACGCTAGTAATATATATTTAAGTTTCTGTCATTAACCGCTTTTCTACTATTCAGGTAATTGCTTTAAGGTTGTCTTTGGAAAATAGACAGAAACTTGAAAGACAAAAAGTAAAGAGTAGAACCTGAATTAAATTTGTGTTATGTTTTGGTTTAGAATATATAATAAGATGGTTTAAAATATAACTACTTCTAAGTTGTTAGGCTAACTAACTCTACACATTTACATTCTAACTAGCTACACAAACTACATCATTAAGTAATAAAAATATTTAAAAGAATCGGGTTCATATGCTAAAACGAATATTTAAAAAAAATATTTGACCGGATTTTATGAAATTCGTTTTTTGGCTTAGAATTGAATCGGACTACGAACCGGTTCCCAGTTAAACCGGTTGAAACAATAGATCCGGTCCAATTATCAAAACACTGCTAAAAAGAGATATTGAAAGATAGAGATTGAATTAAATCCGCAAAAAATAAATTAATACTAGTATTGGAGTTTTAAAAGTTGAGTAAAGGTATTTTTAAAGAGAAAAAAAAGTTATTAAAAATTTCAATTTTTGCCCAAAAATTTTCAGTATCCAGTATTCACACTTCGTGCAAATTTACTATTATCTTGAATTTATTGCCATCCCTATAAGTTGAGATCGAATATAATCTAAATATCTGGTAAGACATTAAACACGAGTTTAAATTCTGATTTCTAGAAAAAAAAAATCATTCCCTACCTATGTGTTTCTTAACTTTCCACTTCATTATTATCTAATATGTAGTCAGCTATGTGCAATTATGAAGCCGATGGTAAAATATATTTTTTATTTCTAAGTTTACTAAAAGTTTTAAAATTAAAATATCTTTAAATTTTATTTTATTCTAATTTTTTTTAATTTTTTATTTGCATCAAATATACTCTGACAATTAATTTTTCTAAACATATATGACCAAGTCAATAATAAATTTGCAAGAACAACCTCAACACAAGAAAGTCAAGTATAATAAAGTTCTATCATTAGCTCCTAATTGTTAATAATTATTGTTGAATTTGTCCTAAAATTTTTGAAATTTTAATTACTAGGGATATATTTAATGCAAATCGAAAGCTTTTGTGATAAAATTGAAACAGAGACTAAAAATTCATCAGATCAATGTATATTTGAAGGCGTAAGCTAAGGGAAAAAAACAAGCAAGAGCCGAGGGGTGTATGGTAATAAGTAAGGTTTCAGTTGATGATACCACAAATGAAAAGAGAAAAGAAGTAATTATAGTGTAGTCAGATGATCAATAAAAGGTTCTTCAATGAAGCATCATTGGTTCAAGCGTCAAGCTAATTGATCTGCCTGACGTACTAAGGAGAATAAAAAAGGAATGGAAAGGGAGTGACAAACTATTGTGTAGGGATATTGATCCCTATAAGTGCCTACTCCTTTTTTATTCAGAGGAGGTAAAGGAGTATGTACTAGAAGATCGCATTTTGTCTCTGTTTGATGAAGTAAGAAACCATTTGTAATTGTTATGGAGCCACTCTCGCTGCGTATGGATGGAGTTATCGGGGTTTCCCATTACTTACAGTAAAAAGATGTATTTGAGAAAATCAGCAAGGGCATGGGGAAAGTTTGTGATGGAAAATTTTGTTACAAAAGAATGGTTCTCATATTAGGAAATTTTATTTCCTTAATCTATTTCATTATACATATTATATAAATAAATATAATCATATTAGCTATTTTATACTTTTTGACATATAAATTGGTCTCATTATTTGATTAAATAATAAAAGGAATAAGTCAAAATTACTTATTGGTTTGGACCTAATGAGAATAAACCAATACTATCTATTTTACTTGGGCCTTCAGGATTTAATGGGAACTAATAGCCCGGTATAAATAGAATTCTAGGATTTTGGTCCCTAATATATCAAAGCCACCTTTTATTACAACCCTTGTCTATTAGAGAATTGTTATTCAGCCCTACTAGGGATACACAAAGCTTTAGTTGAGGAAGACCAAAAAATCACAATCAGGATTAGGAATAACACATCAAGATTAAGAATCATGCTTATCAATTCAGGTACGTCTCCGCTCTCAGATATCCCTTTCTTGTTGATTTGACATGGATGGTCGTCTTAGATTTAAGGAATCCAAGAATTCCAACATCTCATTGACTGCTCCAAGAATTCTAGTGGATACCTATCAATGGAACCAATATAAGAATGGCTGACCTAAGTAATTCGGAAAAGGAAAATTATAGGATGCATATAGATGGGTTTCAAAAGACTTAAGTTGATGGTATTGAGAGTAATGTAAATCATAGTTATCATAATCGAATTTTCAATCGACTCGATATGGTAGAACTGTCAATCGACTCGGTAATGGTACTAGGCCACTGGGTCATTAGTTTGACCTTTGGATCGCTAATTGAACCGTTGGCAGTTAACTATTAAATAATATAATTAGCTTTAAAAATTTCAAGTGTTACTCATGACTCAGTAGCGTTATGTCACAATCCCAAGCATTAGGAAATAGATTCGATCCCCACCATACTCATTGTTTAAAGAATTTCCAACATGTGCAAGCGCTAGTCCACGGTGCACTTGCGGAGGAGAGAGGAGCACGATAGACTTTCCCAACTGTTACCCGTGCAGTTCTATCAATCCGGTTTGCACCGGGTTTGACCGATTTGGTCAAGTCTGACCGATTCACACTGATTTAATAGCGTGAACGATCTTAATCTTGGTCCGGACAGATTTGGGATCCGATTCACTGGTTTTCTAGTCGAACCGACCAGTTCGATTTTGAAAACTGATTTAAATAACCAGAAGACTCAAACAACAGTTGTCCATTCCCTCCTAGATTTGGACCCTGCTCACCTGGACTACATGTACATGCATTAAAAAGGGCAATGAAACTAATATTTGCCCTATTAATGGAGATGAGAATAAAATCTAACATGTAGAATCTTTTGAGAGAAAGGAAGTGCTAACTGTAGGTGAGATATGTGAAGCGTGTGTCATGAAGTTTGAAGACTTGGTGGGGGTAGTGGCAATCGAAGGAGGAAGAAAGTGAGGACTTCAAAAATAATTTGCGCAAGTAGCGCTAAAATAATCAAATCTGGTATATGCTACGTAATTATATATGAAAATTGCATTATAGAATGTGAGTAGATGGAGTGGAAAAGGAAACATTGAGTTTGTTAGATGCTATGTAGGAAAAATAGATTATGTTTTGATGAATTGATTTGTTGAGAGGATACACACTCTAATAACTTAATTATCAGGCGGTATACATGAAATTTGGATCGAATTTCAATCAAGGAGTGAAAATTGTTAAAGGTGAAAGATATCCTACAAATGTAGGTTGTATTCAAGAATGCGAGTTAGAATGTGGGTGTATGTCTTGTTTATGGAATCGTGAAAGGGCCGAAAAGAAAAATAAAAGTACGAGAAGAATTAACTAATTTTGGAGAAAAATGTGGCGAAGTTTAGGTGTGGCAAAAGTGGTTTTTAGATTTATGGTTTATGGTTTAGATTTTTCTCTTTCACTTTTGTTTGTGAATCTTGGAAGTGATGCATGTATAGAAAAATAAATTGAAATAAAATAAAATTTATAATTATTTTTAAAACTATTAACAAATTTTAAAGACACAAAATATACTTTACTTTTAATTAAACTACTATGTTTTGATTATATATATATATATATGAACATTAAACAAAACATTTTTTCTTGTTTATTTATTTGTGATTCTGAAAGTTTGAATACATTTTATACAAGTAGTGTGTATCCGACTTTATACACATTCATTTGCATTTTGATTAGAAATCCACATAGAACAGAGATTTATTAGAACTTTGATTTAGGACTAAAAGGTTTGATTTTGAAGATGGATTTGAAAGAAGAAAAATGATAAAAGAAAATAAAATAAAAGAGCTTTATATCTATATAAAAAATGAATTTAATCTTTTTATTTAATTATTTTATAAACAAATCATGTGTAATAATTTTCATATAAGTGATTTTTTATTAATTGGTTAGTTTTAGTGATTTTTTAGTTAAATAAAACGCAGATAAGTTTTAATTTTCTAAAAATATGAATAAACTAAGCCAAACAAAATTCGTATAAGAAATCATGTTTTAATGTAATATGTTTAAAATAGGAAAATTTTCATATATAAAATAAAACAAAACTTTATTTCTCAATTAAAATTAACAGCACATTATTTATCATTTTTCAACTTTTTTTTTTGTCGCCTGCATGTAGTTTGTCACATTTAGAGGCTAAATTTGATAATAGCCACTTAAAGTGGCGAACTTGGTGTAATTAGCTACTCAAAGTGGCGAACTTGGTGCAAGTAGCCATTTAAAGTGGCGAACTTCATGCAAAACATTTCCCTACTCAGCCAGCTAAATTGGCGAACCTGGCGAACCTTATGCCTATAAATACACCCCTCCGAAATCCCTTGTTGTGTGCCTCATTACAACTACAAACTTCTTTCTTACTCAAAAATTTTTTCATTCTCTTTATGTTGTTTTTCTTTTAAGTTTGTTATAGTATGGGAGATAGAATATTAGTTTCCATACATTACGCTGGTCAGATAAGAAAAGATCATGATGGGAATGATGTTTTTAGTTGTCCTAAACCGACCTTCGTTTGCTGGCCAAATGAGGAGATGGGTTTGCAACAGCTTAAAGATTTTATTCTGCGTTCTATTGGTCTAGAGCACAGAAAATGAGTTCGGAAAGTTTACTACAGATATCTGCATTATGTTGACGGAACCCTTTACTTTAAAAGGTAATAATATAATCATGATATTGTTGTGTTTGTTAACTGTGAATGAATCGGTACTGAATTGTTTGTACTATGCATTTAATCTTATAGATTTCGTTTAGGTGACGATACGGACGTTTCACTAATTCGCGACTGGCACTTACATCTAGCCGTTATACCCTTGTTAGAGTTATATGCTCTTTTAACCGATAAGGGGAATAACTCGGAGGCTGACTCACAATCTGGCGGGGCGGCAAGAAACATAAGGCGATCAATGCTAGATCTTAACAGGATGCCTGAGGGGAGTAGTGAGGGTTCTGTCCCATTTTCAAATGAACCAGTGGCGGATGTGGTAGACAGTCATGATGAATCCGTTGTTGGAGATCCCACCACACATTCTTATCTGCTCGATCATGATTCGAATAACTAACGATAGTGAAGATAATGAGCCGCTGGAATTCCCGCATGAGGATGAGGACGATGACGAAGAAGAGGATAACGATGAAGAGGTGCAAGGGGTAAACTACTTCGGCCAGACGCAACCCGCATATGCACATCCAACGATTAGTCGACCATATGATCATCCTACATACTTTAGGTCGCTTAACTTGGGTGCAATTAATCAAAGGTCTCACGGGTTTCAAGGTGGTTCCGATGATGATCCAGTTGATGAGTTTGAGGTTGGCCAAGAATTTGCTGACAAAGAAGCTGCTGCCATGGCCGTGAAGACATATAGCATCAGAAGAGCAGTTGAGTATAAGATCCTAGAGAGTGATAGGTTGAAGTATGTCATCAGTGCGCTCATTTTGGACCGGTGTGTCGGTGGAGCATCCGCATATCGTATCGCAGAAAATGGGAAAGATGGGAAGTAAGGAGATACAATGGTCCTCATTCCTGTGTGCATTCCTCTCATGGCAAGACCAACGTAGGCTGGACTCGAAGGTTATTGCTGGTGCAATATTTGCAATGGTTCAAGCCGATCCAAGCATAAGCATAGCAGTCTTGCAAGGTTCAGTAGAGACACATTTTGGGTATAAAACGTCATACAGAAAGGTCTGACTTGGAAAACAAAGAGTAATTGCAAAGATTTATGGTGACTGGGAGGATTCATAGAATGAACTTCCGAGGTAGTTGTTCTCCACACAGATGTATTTACCAGGTATGTAGGTTTATGCATTTCATTGTCTTGCGCATAATATTCTTCGTGTTGGTATGTGATGTTAAAATTCCTTAATTAGGTACATGGGTTCAACTTGTCACCCAACCATATCCCGGAGATGCCGACGCTTGTATGTTTCAACGATTTTTTTGGACATTCCCGCCATGTGTTGAAGCTTTCAAACATTGTAAGCAGTTAATTTCTATTGATGGCACACACTTGTATGGTAAATACGGTGGGACTTTGCTCATGGCAATTGCACATGATGGAAATTCTAATATATCGTCGATTGCATTTGTCGTGGTGGAAGGTGAAACGAAGGAGGCTTGGTCTTTTTTCATGACACATCTTAGACAGCAGGTAACACCTCAGCCTGGCCTTCTAGTTATTTCGGATCGCCAGAAGTCCATTGATGCAGCATTGAATGATGAGCATGGCGGTTGGTGCCCACCTCAAGCGTTCCACGTCTTCTGTATCAGACATATTGCTTCCAATCTCATGACATACTTTAGGAATAAGAACCTCAAGAAGTCACCCATAAATGCTGCATATGTTACGGTCATCTGGCGGCTTCATAATGTTACCCCGAGTGCGTATAACCCTTGTAGCCTAGAAAGTAATAGTAATAAATTTCTTTACATTAACAAAGTTATATATATCACGAATCTTAAATCTATCTCACAAAAAAGTACATACCATGTTTGCGATGCTCCTTGCAATATGGTCAACTTTATCCAACCTATACAATGTGTCCTCATATCCCCTTCTGAGGTATCGATATTGCTCCATCGACGAGAGATAGGCAAATAGTCAAATAATCTAACACAATTAGCACAAAACTAATCAAACCAACATAACTAAAAAAACTATATAAATTTACTAGTTTAAACATGAGCAAATCAACATAGGTTAACAAAATACAATCTGCCTAATTAATAAATAAAATTGAAAAAACAAACATAACTACTAAAATAAAAAATAAATACTACAACTTTAAATTCTAAAACTACCCAAAAATAAATAAAAAAAATTACCCAACTAATTAAATCAATATAACATAATCAATGCAAAAATAATAAAATAAAAATATCCTAAAACAAAATATAACCTAACTAATTAATAAATAAAATAAATCTTATAAGTATCCTAAATAAAAATTAGTTATAAAAACAAAAATAAAAAAATATACATTATGAAATAAAGGAAAAAAAATAAAGAAGATAAGGGAGACGAGAGGTGTGTAGCTGGAAGAAGGAAGCAAATGGGGACCAGCAAGAAAAAAATTGCACGCCGTCCTTATATAGCATCCAAGTTCGCCACTTGGTATGGCTAACATCCCCAAACCCTACTTGCACCAAGTTCGCCACTTTGAGTGGCTAATTACACCAAGTTCGCCACTTTAAGTGGCTATTATCAAATTTAGCCTCTAAATGTGGCGAACTACATGCAGGCGACCAAAAAAAAAAGTTGAAAAATGGTAAATAGTGTACTGTTAATTTTAATTGGGAAATAAAGTTTTGTTTTATTTTATATATGAAAATTTTCCGTTTAAAATAGAAATAAATTGATGGATCTCAAAAATATTAATAATTTTAAATTTATGAAATAAAAAAAAAATATTACAAAGCAATTTGATTTGTGTTAATTAATTTTATGTGCTAAAATGAGTTGTGAGTAAAATTTCACAGACCTATATTTAAGTTATCTACATTAATAACATACTAGTGACATGTGAACTAATAATAATGTTGAGACATATAGACAAAATCTTTTATGACACGTACTTTTTGTTCATGTCAACATGCGATTTGTCACTTACGACCACTTCACCACTCGATTCCACGAGGCTAAACATTCATTTGACTCGTGGCACTAATGTCCACATCAACATGCCACATTAACTCGTTGTTAACAAAAAATTATGGAAGGGCCAATGTGAGTCACCAGCAAGTGAAATTTCTAGACCAACTTGATGAGGAAATTGAAACTTTAGAGTTAATTTAAAGACATGAATGAAATTTGGGAGGCCAATTTTAGAATTAACTCCCCAACTTCCTAATAAAAATTTCATATAGGGGAAATTTTGGTACTTGACCTAGAACCGTCCCATTACTTTCATCATTGATCAGTTTTTACTTTCTGCGCCCATCTTTTTTCTTGGCATTCTTTTTTACATCTCGCACAACAATGCAATGAGTTAAGTCACTATACAATCATCCTCAACATTTGAGAATCACAGATTCTTCAGGTTGCATTCCCTTCACTCCGATTGCTACTTCCATTACTACACATAAGAAGAAAATATCTCTATCTTCACTTCAGATCTTTGCTGTCTCTACACTTTTCCCTGATGATTCTGGCACCCCACTTCTCCTTTTCTACCTTCTTTTATCTCTCAGCAACTTCGAAGTTCGAATGGTTGCTTCTTGCTTGCTTGTCCTGCAGCTTCACATTAGTGCTTTCTATATCTTTGGAGTTTGGACACAGCATCCTTTTTTATCTCAAATTTTCACCAAACACTAATTAAAATTAAAGGCATTTTATATCTTAACCACACTAAATTAAATGACCCATGATGTGAAGTTTGAACTTAAAATGGAGGCTGCAAGGGAAAGTAGTAAGGGAATACTTTTAACTCATTATGACAAGAAAGAATAATAATTAGTGAGGCATCATACTATACTATACTGTGCTGCACCCTCCGAAAAGCTTAAAGCCTTAAAGCGAATAAAAAAGAGGTAGTGGGGAGGACCAACCAAAAAACAATTATTGATGCCACTCTCATACTGTAAGAAATAGAGTAAACACTCTTTCTGTCCATTAAGCTTCTTTGTTTAGGACTTGACATCCTTAATAAATTGAAACTTTCGCAGCAACCCTAAGTAATTAAAAAAATGGATAAATCGACCCTGACACATTATATTATAATCTATTTTCAAATAATTTCAGGGTCAATTTGTTTCCCATTTATGGTTTGATTTGTCATATTTTTTAATTGCTTAGGAGTCGTTCTAGGAGTTTTGATTCATTAAGAGGTGTCAAATCTAAAACGAAAAAATTCAGAGACCGGTTAAGACTTCTAATTGATAGAAAAATCAATTTAACAAAGGATTATTATTTAAAAAAGAATAATTATAGACGTACACCTATTTTTTTCAACCAAGTTGTTATTGTTCACGCAAATTTATATGTACAACAAACATATTTTTATAGTTAACATAAATAGGTTTTAAAATCTGTTCGTTTGCTTTTAAATTTTCTGTTCGTTCTAGTAATAATATTTTGTTCGTGTGTGGAGTGAGAGCGAGCAAAATTCACTTGGTTTGACTTGGTTAGAGAAAATAGGTGTACGTGTAACATGATTGTTTAAGAAATTAATATGAATAACCAAATTTTTCAAACATTAATTTTAAGAATGTAATATTTTTTAGACTAATTTAAATGTTATCCCAACAAATTAAATAAGGTGATGGATAGCTAAATGGCTGAAATATTTGATTTTGTAATGCACTTTGATACTGCAGTGTCCAAATAGAACATGGCAATCACACGAGGCCAGCACTGTGGTCTGTGGGAGTACTCTTAGTCCTGTTGGCTGTCTTCCAAACACACATGACACACCACCACTTCACTCTATACTTTGTTTGTCATTCATATAAGCTTGCTTACGATACCCTAAACTAAAATAATAATAATAAATTTTACACTAAATCACTTATTAGATTAGGCTTTTATATGGCCCGTAGTATTGCCTAACTTTCCCACTACCACTTCTATTTCTAGTTTGATTAAAAGTAAAAATTCATGTGCACTTGATTTGATAAAAAAAAAAAATAGATAATTTAAAATTGTTAAAATTTATTTAACAATTCTTAATAAGGAATTTAACATGAAATCCACTGATACCTTAATTAAAATGTTTGGGTCAGTTTAGAATTAAAATACATCAGAGTATGCATGATATATAACTTTAGATTCGATAAATATTTAAAATTAGAATAATGCTACATCACTAATAAAATTGAAAATATTTTTATTTGCTTCTAAAAACTTCACGAAAAATGATTTACTCTACAAAATTAATATATATATTTATTCAATATAAATATATATAAATTGATATGGATATAATTATTTTTTATAAAACAAAGTTTATCTCTTACCTTGCATAAAAATTAAAATAAAACATTGTTACGGACGTGCTTAACAAACATGAATATAAATTCGCAGACATTTCTAATAAAATTTATATATCTATAAATAATAAGCACCATGGCATAAGTTCTGTTAAAATAACAATTAAATTAAATTAACTTCAATTGAAAGGAGAGACAGCGTTGACGTGAGATTTCTTTTCGCCATAACCATGATTGATGAACGCATCACACTCATCACACAGATTAGTTATTATTATTATTATTATTATTATTATAATTATTATTATTAAGCTTTAATTATTTATTCTAAAGACATATTTTAAGTGTATAAAAATATATATACAATTTCTTTTTAATTCTTAATATATTTTCTAATAAATTTTAAGATTTTTTTTATAATATTCTTACTATGTACCACTAGCAAAACCTTTTTATTTTTTTATTATTATTATTATTATTAAATAAAAAATAAAACTAAAAGAAAAAAAAATCAACGGCCCAGCTTGGGTCGTGTGTTTTAGGCTGTCGTTTTATCTCTCCAATGCTCCACAGTTTGCAGTTTTCAGTCCCTCGTCTTCCTAAACCCCCCACCCACCCGCTTCTTTTCCTCTCTCTCTCTCTCTCTCTTCACAGCTCAGACCAATACACACAAATTAACCATCAAAACTAGAAGTTGTTGCTATACAGCTAGTAGTAGCAGTTGTAGAAACAAAAGAAGAAGGTGGGAAAAGGTAATTAAAGAGAAGAGAAGAAGAAGAAGATGTTACTAGGGAAGAGACCTCGTGGACCAATGAAGAGAACCACAAGCATGTCAGAGATAACCTTGGATCTGAATAAATCAACTCATGTTGTGGATCCAATAAGCCACTACCCTTTCATCAACCGTCATACACCATCGTCCGTACCAGTACCACCACCAATTGGAGGCGCCACTGCTGTTGAAGTTGGAGGGCAAAATAGTAATATCCATTTCCGTACAACCAACAATATTAACGGTGTAATGATGGATCCAAATCAGAATCAGAATCAAATTCATGAGAACAAGAACAATAATAATAATAACAAGGGGGCTACGGCTACACCGAGAATCCAAAGAAGGCATTCTTGTGATTTTGTAGAAACCCCTCACTTTTTGCGTTCTTGCTCTCTCTGCAGACGCCGTCTTGTACCTGGCCGTGACATCTACATGTACAGGTACAGTATAATTACCCCAATACGTATTAAAGATCACGTTCTGAACTGTTAGATCATTCGATATATATTGAATTGTGACACGGTTCACAATGTGATCCCCGCCATTGTAATTCTGTTTCTTCTTTTTTTTCATTGAGTATTGTTTTTTTTTTTTTTTTTTATAAATTATTCAATGATTACTTTATTTTGTATTCTGTTCTAATATTTTTTCGTAGTTATTGCGGAGTTGCAAAATCTTTTTTTCTTGTCTTCGGAGTTGCAAAATATTACTTAAAAAAATGCTTGTTTTTTTTATACCTTTATTCGCGGATATAATCTTTTATTTTCTAGTTTTCTCTTCCTTCTTCCAAACCAATAATTTCTTTTAAGAATGGTTTAATTTCATCCCCTCTTTATTATTTTCTTTCCCGGAAACACACTTTCTTCACCTTTGGATACAGACACAGTAATGGGATTTTTTTCTTTCCTCACTGTGTCAAGATTTTGAATCAGGTGAAACATATATTGTTATTGTTTAGATTCATATAATTGTGAATCATTATAGCCGAATTTTAAAACCCATTGAGCTAATAAGTACAGTCCAAGTATTACTCTTCTTCCCTGCTTGCTTATTAAAAATAATTAAAGACCAAATTAACATTTGCAAGTTGCAACATACAGATGCTTTTTTATTTTTTTTAATATATTAAGTTCGTTCTCGATCTGAAGAATATATGCTTTTTTCTGAAAGAAATAAAAATTGAAACTAAAATTGAATTCTCTCTTTCTTTTTCTTTTTTTGTTTTGGGCAGAGGTGATAGTGCTTTCTGCAGCTTGGAGTGCCGCCAACATCAAATGAATCAGGATGAAAAAAAAGACAAGTTTTTTGTGTCCTCAAAGAAACAAGTTGTTGCTCACACCCCATCTGCCTCATCATCATCTCAAGGTGAAACTGTGGCTGCCTCCTAAATTATTGCAAATTTTGCAATAATAATAATAATAATATGATTAAGCCTCCAAGCTAAGCCAATTAATTAAGGATACCCAAAACAATAATAATCAATTCTTAGATCATCATGTTTCATGCCCTTTCATACCCTGTCAAAATATCTAGATATTTCATTATTCTCCCTCCCAGATTTTAGTTTATTTTTATTTTATTTTGCAAATTGCAATTTTTGGAGTGGGAGTTGTTGTGGCTTTTGAGCAAATTGGGCATGTAATTTTGCAAGAAGCATCTTGTATTAATGTATCTCCATTCTCCAGGAGGTATTTTGAGTCAATTTATTAATTTAATGTAGAAAGCGGAAACCATTCCATGAAAAATGAAAATAATCACCCAAGTTCATTGCTCTCTTTTACTCTTTACAAGGTCAATTAATGTGTCTTGTAATAATACTTTCTACGAATTTTAATTATTTTATAAGAATTTATTTTAAGAAAAAATTTGTTCAATATAAATATTAAAAAATTTACTAAATACAATAAAAAGAATATTTGACGAGTGTACCAATTTTCAATATTTTTAGAATATTAAAAATTTAAATGATCGTTTTTTTACATATTATTTATTAATATCTTCAGTTTATAAAAGTACTCGATCCATAGAAATTAGTGATTTGGATTGTTATTACAGCTTATACAACTGGCATTACAACAATTACATTATGGCTTTTTCTGTGTTTATCATTGAATTTCAGTTATTCTGATAATTATCTACGTTTATGCATCTCATTTAATTAAAGTGAGAAAATTGATAGAAAGTGATAAAATAATATTTTTTTACATTTAAATTTTTTAATTGATTTTTTTTGGTGTCTAAATTTTTTAATTGATTGATAATACTTTACTTATATTCAAATTAAGATAATAGGATTGAAAAATAATAAAAGTTGTAAATTTAAAAATAATTAAATTTTAATTTATTACTTTACCATTTTTCACTGTAGAAATTATTTTTTATTTTTATTTTAAAAATGAAACCAAATCTAGTGGAAAAATTGGTGCCTAGCTCCTCAACTTTAGTATTAACTATTATATTCTCGAATTTCATGCGCAATAATTTTATGTTACCAAACAATATGGTTAACCAAGTCTAATAAATCATTATTGAGCCTTTCTTCTTCTTCTTTCGTGTTTTATTCATGTCATTTACTTGGGTCTTCTTTTTCTTTCTTTCTCCTCTTTCTCATTTCTTTCCTTCAACGGCAATGGTGACATCTTCTGCTCCTCCTCCTCCTTTTTAACAATGAAATAAACAACTAATCTTTTGTTTGTCCTCAAGCAAAGCAGGAATCAAAACATGTTTAAGGTTCAATTTCTCTTGCTCTACTGAGATTCTTTTATGATTTCCTCATGGTACTTCTCTTATACTCCGCTAATCTTTTGGAAGATGAATTCCTCAAGTCCTCTCTCCTAAGGGTCATTATGCAACCTCTTCTTCATTTCAATTACTTCCTCTCCAATCAGTTTTTATTGTTCCTTTTATTAGGGATTTTTCTTGACTTTAAATGCTCTGTTATAAGGCGGCTCTTTAGAGTAGGTGTTCAATCGACAATCTCGTACCAGTTGGCTCAAGTTATCAAGTGATAAAGCACTTCTCAGATTTACTTACCCAAGCCTCTTTCCTTGAACAATTGCACCACAAGCATATAACATGGGAGAACTCTTTGAGTTTTTCTTTTCATTCCTTTTTCTTCCCAGTCATTGATGCTCAAAGCCTTAATTATTTATCTTTGAATAGCTTTCCCCTTTTTATTCTTAATTTCACTGATTAGAGTTTTCCTTTAACATCTATGAAGAAGTCACATAATAAGCTCTCTAGAGGATTTCTCAAAAGGAGATTCACTTCCTAATCAATCAATCAAAGCACAATTTGTAAC
>JASCZI010000148.1:0-13806 GCA_036250425.1 Stylosanthes scabra
GATATTTCCTTTTTAGTTCCTGATAATTGATAAGTGATTTGTTTAAAAGTTGCATAATTACTCTTGTATTTGTTAGAATAGATCCATCTCAGATTTATTATATTTAGATTTACTTAAAGAATCAATTCAAATATTGTTCGATCCACACTTCTCTGTGGGAACGATATCCACTCATAGAGTGATACTACTTGATCCGGTTCACTTGTCGGAGTAGCTCATTTGTTAAAAAGAAGAAAATGTTTTCGAGCTACCATGAATCAATCCTTTAAGCCTAAACCTAATTATAACTATATATACTAATCACTAAACCTAATTTACATTCACTTGATCGAACATGTTACAGACTTGGGCTTGAGATAAGTGAATCAGGTTGGGCCTTGATGCCTTGAGGGAGAGTCACGCTGAGCCCACGCCTCTACTTGAGCATGGCGCGGTCATTGGGCCTTCTACCACGCTGGACTCACGCTGGGGCGTGCTCCAGGCGCGGTCATGGTGCTATTGGGGCGTCCTAACCACGCTGCTACTTGGTTCTTACGTGGTTTTGGGCTTCCCTGCCACACCTAGGCGTGGTGAGTGGTGAAAGCCCACGCCTAGGTGTGGCTAGGGCGCGGTCATGGCGCCATTTGAGGTCTTGGACCACGCCTGATTCACGTTTGGACGTGACTTGGTGTGAGCTTGGTGTTTGGGTATCGATACCCAACCTTAAAATTGCTTTGATTCTTCAATTTTTCTTCTTCTTCAAGTTATGCTTTGCTCCTAATTCCCTTTTTTGTCAATTCCTGTAAAATATAACAAAACACTCAAGATAGTAAATGATTATAATTTAAATATATTTACTTGAGTATTAAGCTAAATTACCGTTAAAAGCATATGAAATTAGGGCCTAAAATCATTAATGATGCACACGCATCATTAGGCGTGCTTCGGATTTTCATGAAAAATCCGGTTCAGTTTTTCATGAAAATCCTCTTCACTGTTCCTTGAAATTCCGGTTCAGTTTTTTATGAAAATCCTCTTCATTGTTCCTTAAAATTCCGGTTCAGTTTTTCATCTAGGCAAGCAAGCCTTTTTGGCAACCACTCTGACGCACGCGTAAGGTTTTCTCTCTCCTTAAAAGGCGCGCCCTTCTCAAACACGCGACGGTGAGAGTGGGATAAAATGACTTGATTGTGACTTGGTTGGTAAAATGCTTGTATGTATAGTATTATATATATATATATATATATATAAAAGATGCTTTTAAAGTTAGTTTACAATTTTTATTTTAAAACGTTAATATATAATTTTATATATTAATAAATATCTAAATCTTTTCCTACTTTTTGTTATATAGATTTAATAATTTGATTTAATTTGTGGCTAATATTTTACATAAATTGTAATTCAATAATTCTATGTGTATATTTATTTTTCCCAATTAAGTTTAATTTAGTTATTTATTCTATATAAAATAGAAAATTATTTCGATGTTAAATAAACATTTATTTCAATGCTATTTTTTGTATTATTTAATATTGAAATAATCTTATATTTAGCATAAAATAAATGATTTGATTGGACTTAATTGACCAAAATAAACGTATATATATCATTATCGATTTTAATTTCACTAATATTTACTAAACTATTGAATCAACTATCAAAATTTCATTCAACATTTTCTTGGTCCATACTATTCCTTCAAAAGTTTCATCACGTGTGTTAGAAATAAGAGAATAATTTGAAAAAATATTATGTGTATCTGAATTTGTGATATATAATGTATAAATATAGGTATTAAAAGAATCAAAGACATAAAAGCACAATATTTATCAAACTAATAAATTTAAATATAAATATGATAATTGATACTAATTAATCCTAATATATTCTAAATTTGTAAATCAATTTATTTTGGTAAATATAAAATCCCTATGCGTTCTTCTCTGTACCTCATCACAAGCCATGTATGTGAGTCGTATACGTCTCCAATCTATCCCCAGAGAATTTTCTATCTACAGGAATCTCTCGCTGCGTTTGTTGTTTTATTTTTAAAATGCTAATTTCATAATAATTTGATCATTTGATATTTATCTCGTATTAAATAAGAGTTAATCACCAAAATCGACCGTGATATTTTCAAAAGTCAATAAAAATAACCTTCACTTTTGTTAACAACATACTATCAAATTCAAGTGCGGAACTAGGTGTCAGTGAAGGGGGCAATGGCCCCCCAAAATTTATAAAATTAGCAAGAAAGTTTCTATAGTTATAGTTTAGCCCTTGAAAATTATACTTTAATTCCTTCTAAAAATTATATTTTGACTATAGTCTCTTCTTGAAATAAAATAATTCTATAAATATATGTATTTTGTATTTGTAGATAAATATATGTATTATTTAAATTATTTTTAAAATAAATTTTATATTTTAATGTGTATTTTATATTAATAACAAATTTGATAACTGATATTTTATATAAATTTAATATAATTTATTTTATATAAATGAATAATTTATGTATATATCTATTATAATTGATAAATATATTATTAAATCACTTTAATATCACTTTAAAATAATAAAAAATATTTAAAAATATATAATAAAATTACCAAAAATTAATTTTTTAACTCTTAAAAAAATTTGGCCCCCTCTAAAAACTAGCCTAGCTCTGCCACTGATCAAATTATTTAAAAACTTGATAAAATATAGTTTTGTCATATGTTTAACGTGATAAAAATACTTAAAATTGAATACTTTTACCACATTTTAAAATAATTCATAAAAATTTTTGTCAATAATAAAATTCGAGGTTATCTTTGTCGACTTTTGTAAACTTTATGGGAGATTTTAGTGGTTAACTCATAAAATAAACGCTAATAATTCTTTTATAGTTTTTATTATGAAATAATAAATTTATGTTATTTTATATATACTTGTGGCTTCACAGACATTACAATGTTTGTTTAGCCGCTTTTCTATTATTCTTAAATATTTGATTGTAAATTGTCGTGTCTGTTTAGCTGTTTTTCAATTATTTTTAATATTGGATCTGAAATTTTTAAGAAATTATTGTTAACCCTCTTTGTGAGTTAAAAGAAATAATATTCATTACTTCTATATTATCATTATATCATGACTACTAATCAACAATCAAGCACTACAGTATATGTTATTTTGTTTTTCTACTGTTTTGAAAAGATTATAAAATTAAAAATAATAAAATATTTAAAAACAAAATAAAAATTTAATAATATTTTTTATGTTCTCTTTATATAGTTATAAAATATTAAATTACTAAAATTAAAATGAAAACTCCGTTAATTTAGAATGTATAAAAGAAAAAAATGTTTGGAATTAAATAAGGTATAAAAATTATTACATTATTATGTGTATCAAAATCAAAATAAAATATTTTGAAATATTTTTTACAAATTATTTATTTAAAAATATTATTATATTTATTTATTTTTGCAACCTTATTTAATTAAACTGATATAAAAACTCATATTTTGTGCACTATTTATCTCCGTACATAATTTTAATATAATAAACATTTTATCTCATATGCATAATTCTAAAAAATATTTTATAAAAAAAACTCATATAATAACTAAGGTTGAGAGAATCGGACCGGTCACTGAACCAGTGGAGTGATTGGTTCAAGGGTTTAGAGGTTCGACCGAGGTCGGACCGTGATCGGACCGTTTACTTAAATATATAATAAAATAATTTGAAATCATTATAAAATTATTTAAAATATAATATTATTAATTTTTAATTAAAAAACGCTAAAAAACCGATTCGATTTGACCGGTTCATAATTTTTGACCGATTTTTGACCGGTCTGATATCAACCGATTTTCGCATATGAATCGGACCGAACAAAGGACCGGTTCCCGGTTTTTTTGGTCGAACCGGCCGGTCTGATCCGGTTTTCAGAACACTGATAATAACTCGTATTTATCTCCTTTCTTGTATGTTCTTCCACCTTTTATTCACCTACCATCATGATTGTTTAGAAATATTATTTATACAATAGTCGTTCATAAATATTATTATATTTACTTATTTTTGCAAACTTATTTAATTGAATAGGATATAAAAACTCATATTTAATGCACTATTTATGTATTTATCACCATGCTTAATTCTAATAAACATTTTATAAAAACTCATACAATAACTCATATTTATCTCCTTTCTCCTTTTATTCTCCTTTCGCCTTTTATTCACCTACCATCATGCGTTATATTATTACAACTCTCAATTTTGTCTAACACCATTAATTTATATATTATAATAATAAGGTTGCAACTCTCAAAACTATTAATTTATATGTGTGATAGTTTTTTTTTACTCTATTAGTTCAGTTATACAAAATATTAGAAGTTTTGTTGGCAACTAATAAAAATAAGATAGCTCAATAATATTGTTTTTGATAATAATTATCAATTAAGTGTTTATTCTATTCTTCCTCTCTTTAACATTTTTTTTTGTTTTTCTTTCTTTTTTTTTATAGAAAATTTGTAAAACCCAAAAATTTAATAAGTCAAAATAAATAATTAACATATTTAATTAATTAAATTACTAATTTAATTAGAGTCCAAAATTTGAATAAAAGTGATACTTCAAAACTTGAAGTTTTTGTTGAAATATTTGAATTCAGTGAATGCTTTTGAGTAAAATAAAACATACCGTGAAATTAAGCTATGCCATAACTCGGGTCGTTAATTTAAATGACGGTACAAGCTTAGCGCTGTCGGGAAGAATATAATTTTAAAGGTGAAACATCAAAATGATCATAAAAAATATTTAGGATGCGTGCCCAAACACCTATTTTAAAGACTTTGGCCTAAAGTTGGACCAATATGCAAAATGATCAACATGCCCTTCATTAATGGGCTTATAAGGCCAATGCCCTTAAAAAGAGCGCAGAGAGTTGAGATGAGAGTTGAATGGTGGTGGTGAGCCACTATTCCTCCACATCCTTTCGATTTCCGTAACTTTCACACTAAAGCTCTGATTTACCCACCGTTTGTGGCTACACGAAACTCGTTTTTCCATCTCCATTTCTACATGAACAAAGTTGTAAGGAATTCAAATTTCCTTCCTTATTTCTCTGCCTTAACTTCTGCAAAAATATAGAATTTTGAGTGTTTGAAATTTTGTGATTCTTGTTGTTTTAGGGGTACTCTAGTTTGAGTATGAGAAAAGAATCACCACCCATAATATTGATTGAGTAAATGCAATCACACCTTTGTTCTAGCTAAATTTTGTAAACCATAAAATTAAGAAATTGGAGATTTTGTGTTGTTATGTGTAATAGATGATGATTGAGGCTAAGTAGAGGTTAATGGAGCTAAATAGGATCATGGGTATGAAGTTTGTGTGCTTGGATGCTTAATGGCGCAAGAAGACGCGTATGAGTACCTTGAGCTTGGAGTCCAGGTACGGCTTTAGTTTCGTTAATGTAAAATGTAATTTAGCATGATAACCTAGGCTAGTTGAACCTAGGATAAGCCTTGAATTGAAATAAAAATGAAACGAATTAGGACATTGATGAATGAGTGTAAATATGCTAGATATATTTGATGTATGATGAATGATGTATGATGATTGATAATTGATGAATAATGATTGATGATTATGTATGATGTATGATGAATAATGAATATGCATGAATGAAAAATGATGATTTTGATTGTATGAAAATGTTTTAAGAAATTCTTTTAAGAAAACATTTAAGTACCTATGTATGAGATGGTCGAATTATGTCATAAGAATTTTGACAGCAAATGTTTCAAGGGAAACAAATGACTTTGAAGAGATTTTCAGAGTTAGAAAAGGTTTAAAAATGGTTGTAGATTGGAAAAGCAAGTTTTGAAGTTTGACGAAAATCTGTTTTTAGGCGAACTTCGATCAACTGTAACTTGGGTTATGATTTATGAAAAGGATTGGAAAGTAAATAAATTTAAAGCTTGATTTGAAATCTAAATGATGTTTTCGAAATGGTTTAATTTGGCTAATAGAGCAAAAAGATTTGAGTGTTTAAAGTTTAAAGAAAAGTTTGAAATCTCTACAAAGTTTAATTTTCTGCAGTGAATCGATTCACCCTGGAATGAGTCGATTCATTGGACCTATAATTTCGAAGAGAAAGAGTTTTTGAGCTTTAAGAGTTGACTCACATTTCATATGAGTCGATTGAAAACTTGATCAATAGCCAAATTTGACATTTTACGTCCCAGGGAATCGACTCATAACCTTGTGAGTCGATTCACCTGAGCTATTTTCAAAAATGAAAATTTTATAAGTGTGAAGAGTTGACTCAAGTGTAGCTCGAGTCGGTTCATATTTGATCAGTAGTCAAAGTGTGATTTTTATGTTGCAGGGAGTCGATTCACCTTGGTAGAATTGACTCAATCTTTTAACATGAAACGCTTTCAAATTTTAAGAGTCAACTAATGGTGTTCCAGAGCCGATTCAATTGTGTACAAATTTCAAATTCTCAATTTTCAAGCCTCCAGGAATCGACTCACTCCAATCTGAATTGATTCTCTGGGATAAAATTCTAATTTTAAGGGTTTAAATGTTAAGAAATGGTTTCTCCTACTCCCTAGACGTATTTACATCTCATATATAGTGGTATGCCTTGAGAGTGAACCTTTTAAGATGTATGTTTATGAAATGTCGGTTATGGTCCTCTCGAGATGAACGGAGAAGGCGATGTACGTGAGTCAGAAAGAGCGTGAGGGGATCTTCTAGAATCAGCATCCCTGCTTCTGACGATAGCGGAATCTCCGACATATAAGGCGTAAACAGAACGCCGATGTCGTACACGAATGACGCTTATTGATCTAAAAAAAAACCCCTTATGTAGATCCGTAGGTAAGGGGTAATGATGAATTGAGGATTAGTGAAGAAATTGTGAGATAATTAATCCTAAGGATACTTGAAGCGAAACGAAATTAAAAGAGGATAAGAAGAATTTATAAAGATGAATTTTTCCTCTTAGATGTTAAGTTTTAGAGTTAAAATGAATAAATGAGAATGGAAGATAATGATCATAGGAAGAGAATTTCAGTACCTTAAGATGAATAAGATTTTGAGGTTAAGATGAATAAAACCTGAATGATCGAGTAGGATCGCCTTGAGGGATCCTACTAACTTACCTTATATAGTTTCAGAACTTTTACCGTACTGAGAATCCATGGGTCAGAGATTTTCATCCCTATTATTTCTTATGTTTTCAGATACAGGTTCAAGTTCTAAAAAACAGGCGAAGCATTGTTTATCTTCCGATGTCGTAGAAGTTTTCTCTGCCTTGTCATTTTGTTCTGTGTATGTCAATGATAATTAGATTTTTTTAGAGGTTAAGTTAATTATGTATATATGTATATATTTCTGACCTATGTTTGGCAGGTTTTGTATATTAAATTAAAGTCAATGAACAATTTGTACAAATATATATTGATATTAATTGAAAAAGTTTTTTTGTACCTTTTAATGTGTGGCTCTAATTTGTTATGAAAGATGGTTATATTATTATTGTTTTAAAAGTTTGTAATTATATATATTATGTGATGAGGTTACGGTAATAATTCAGTATTCGATAATTATGTCCGCAATATGATTAGTGAATATTGGAATGTTTCAAAATTTGCTTTATTTCTTAACCTAATTAGTGAAAAGAGTATAAAATAGGATAAATCTTTTACAAAGATTTCTATTTTGCGCCATATTCATTATCTGAAAATATGAAACCACATTCATTTACAACGTAATTTTTTTCTACTTACTTGCTCATGCTATTAACATTTCTCTATATAACGTTAATATTTTAAACTTGCAATGTCTTTACATATTCTCCATTATCCATACTCATTATGAATTTCGTTACTCAACGTCAAATTTTAAAAATAAGCTTTCACTCTTGTAAATTTTTTCTCCATGCCGTCGTGTATTCCCTTCCACCCATATTTTGAATATTTTAATGTCTTGTAATGATCACTGCTTAGCATTCAATGAGTAGTGAATCACTTTGATGAAATCATTTCTCCCGTGTTACATCTTGATATTTTATCTTCATTTTCTTGCTTTTTCACAATCCATTGATGAAACTATTTTTCTCATATAAAACACTTTGGTTTCTCCCACTTTACACTTGGGTATTTTATCAACAATTAAATAACTTGTTATACAAAATTCTTCTCCTTTTGTGAGTGGAACATAAATTTCGTCCTTTGCATTTTTCAATAAAACAAATTAAAATATGTAATTAATAAAGAGTTCAAAAACTTAAATAGAAGCAGTAAGTAAATAATTTGTGCAAAGTAATAAATACATAATTAAATAAAAAATAAATATGCAAGTATTCGAATTTCAAATTAAAATTTTACGTAATAACACCAAAACAAATTCTAAAACTCATATTCATCTATAAAAATTAAATTTAACATTTGATAATATAAATTATATAAAAAGAAAGCAAATATGTATGCATTGGATTTTTTATTTTCCAAAAAAGCTGTTCGTGTTTTTAATGACAATTTTGTTATAAAAAATAAATAAACAAGAAACTCCACTGAAAATGCTTACAGAAGATTTTAATGTAACATGAATTCTCTTAATTCTTCATACAAGTAAATGAAAGTAAGAATATTATGATGTTTTTCGCCATTTACTAGTTCAATAAAAAAAATCATCCATAGAAGATTAAGTTGGTAGAAGTTTTGTTATTTGAAGTAAATCAATAAATAAACTGAAAAAACTAAAAAAAAAGTGTTAGTAGAAGAAAATAATAAAAAAATTATGTAATTAATTAAAGTAAAAATGTAAAGTAAATTTGAACATCAATCTTCCTCTCTGTGTTGTGTTAGTGATGAGAGGGTTTTTGACGATAAAATTTATGCTAAAAATGATACCCTCATAAATACTTTTTCACATATTTACTAGTGATTGACCAAGTTTTTTCATCTCTTGCTTAATTGTGCTCTTAATTGATTAATTGTTAATATAGCCTCCAAAGTTCATATAATTATTGAAATCTTCTCCCACTTGGTGCATTGATATGTTTGTTAGTGAATTCCAGGCCCAAAGTGAAGGAGAAGAGCCCAAGGGAAGCTAGGAAGAACAAGGAAAGCAATGAGAATTGATAAAAAGCCAAGGAGTCCAATCTTCCCTGACCGTGCGGCCGCGCGCCCTTGATGGCGCGTCCGCGCCACCCCATTTCTCAACGGCGAAGTCAGCGAAGACCGCGCGACCAAGGTGGCGCACCCGCGCTATAGCGTGAGGATGCAAATTAATGAAGGCTAAAAAAGGGATTTCACATTTCTGGTCCAATCCCTAGCCCTTTCCCAAGCCCAATTCGACGTACTAAGAGGGGGAACAACTGAAGACACAACAACACTTCTACCATTAGGATCAATTTTAGTTTTAGATAGTTTTTAGAGAGTTTTTGGTATTTCTCCCATTTTCTCTTAGTTTATTTTCATTGTTCTTCATCTCTAGGTTCTCCATCACCAACCAAACTTTTCTTTTATTACTTGCTTTGTGTTTGATTTGTGGATATTTGCTCTCTTTAATTCAAGCTTTTCTAGTTCTTCATCTTATTGCTTGTTTATTTTTAAGGTTATTATCATGTCTTTCTTTTATGCCTACCATGTGTTTGATGTTTTATGATTATTATCATGTCTTTCTTTTATGCCTACCGATTTTGGTTGTTTGTGAATATTGTAGATATTTTAGCTCTTAGATTTTTTCTTTTGTTAGTTTATCATCTTTTTGTTGGTTCTTTTGCTGGATGCTAAGGTCCTGTTCGCATCCTGACTTGCTAGTTTACAACCCTGAAATTGAAAGAACTTTAAGACGTGGTAGGCAAGTCCGGAGGCGACTTGAGTTTGAGAACTTTCTTCTTTCTCAAACCGAAACTTTGGCCACCGAGAACACTTTTGTTCATTCTTCTGATTCTGACTCTAAACCTGAAAGACCCTTTGTTTGTGTTCACGTAGGTACCCATAATATGGCTGAACCTCCTAGAGTTACATTATGACAGATGGGCGGAGCTAGAATGGCCCTTGAAAATCAACTAGTCCATTACCCCGAGTTAAACGAGAACTTTGAACTCAAGACTGGGTTTATTAATCTTCTGCCGAGATTCCATGGGATGCCAGGAGAAGATCCCATAAAGCATCTTAAAGATTTTGATGTCATCTGTGCTACTACCCGGAGCACCGGAGGAGACGAGGATGCAGTAAAAGCTTTTGCCTTTCCTTTCTCTTTGGAATGAAGGGCTAAAGACTGGTATCATTCTCTTCTGGGGGAAGTTACTGCCGATTGGTCTGCCTTTAAAAGAAGATTTTTGGAGAAGTACTTTCTTCCGTCAAAGACCAATGCCATCTGGAAAGAGATCTCGGGTATAACTCAATTGCATGGAGAGACACTATTTGAATATTATGAGCGCTTCCAAAAGCTGGTGCCGTCTTGTCCTCACCATGCCATCTCAGACCTACTGTTGATTAACTACTTCTTTGAGGGGCTAACTCCAAGTGACAAAGCGATGATTGATGCATCTGCTGGAGGTGCCCTCATGAACAAGACTCCTGAGGAGGCTTGGGAGTTAATCGAGTCTGTAGTCGACAACAATCAGTATTTCAAAACCAAAGCTACAACCAATTCCAAAGGAGTATACGAGATTACTCCATTGGAATCAACAGTATTGGTCAAATCTTTGACAGACATTGCCAGCATGTTAAGGGAGCTAAAAGAAGGTCAACAAGTTACCCCAAAGATCATGACTCAACCCACTCATAACCCTCAACCGTCTCAGGTCCCAATTAGGCATTGAAATATGTTCATGCACTTCACACTACACGGATGAATGCCCACAACTCCAAGATGATAATGTCATTGCATCATCCCACAATTACTATGATAGTCAACCTCCACCAAACCGTCAATACCAACAACAAAACCAAGGATGACGTGATAACCAAAACCGTTGGAATTCTAACCAACAACCTTATCCCACCAATCAATCTCAAAATCCTTCAAACCAACGCTACCAACCACCACATAACCGCCAACAATACTACCCCAACAATTCACACCAACCCTCTTCTGAAGACACCTTCTGAACCTTTTAGCAAGAAACCAAGGAAATGAGAGAAGCGCAGAAAAGAACCGAAGCTCAAGTAACCAACATCACCGAAATGTTAAGTAAACTCACCAATCAAACAACCACCAATCCACCTACACCACCACCTAATCAAAGTCCCTTACCTTCTCAACCTCTTCCGAACCCAAAAGAAGGCCTCAACATGGTTCAGAAGAGAGATGAAGAGTGATGAGCGGCCGCCCTAGGCGTCGCAACAAGGTTAATTCGGAATTCCCTTTTCTTTGGAAAACAAGAAGATATCGTTGTAGGGGAACCCAAATAGATTATGTTACGAGCGAAGGACGGTTCTCGTCAAAGAAGAGTGTCACAAGAGCTTGCAACCAAGTTTAAAAATACCGAGTACGGGACTCGGGTCATTCTCCCAACGAGTTAACGCATGGGTCGACTTTGGTTGTGAGGAAATCGGGGGTTGCAATTTTGTGTGTGTGTGAACATAGTTCAAAAGAGAGATTGAGAGAGAAACTGATAAAAAGGGGTGCTTGGCCTTGGATCGAGGTATTGTGTGTCCCCATGAACACCACTAATCGCAAGTATGGATGGTTGTCACGTAACCCACGAAGCCACACTCTACCAAACGGTCGAGTGGGTAGATTAACCCCGTTCCGTAAGTCCCAGACTTCTCATACTCTAGTACAACGGACCTAGGTCTTTGGAACATGGATAAAACCTCCAGGTTCACCTCATTAAGGACTCACTTTCACTAGCGAAAGCCTGACGTCAACAGAACGGTTTTAACCCAAGGATTAACCCATCCTTTCCTTAGGGATTAGTAGCTAGGATCATCCACACCTCAACCCATGACTAAAGTACAAGAACACTATTCTAAAACTAAACCAAGCATTTTTTCAAACACTTGGTGGGCATGAAGTAAAGGCATGATTATAACTATGAAATCAAACAAACAATATGATCAAGAGAGTAGAAAGGCAAGAGAATCAACAACTACAACTACTAGAAGCATAAAGAGACAATAGATCATAAAATAAAATGAAGAAAGAGCATAAACTTAGCAATTAAGAAAGCTATAAAGATGAGAAATAAGATGAGGGAACTAGAGATTCATTAACATAAGAGAAAAATATCCACAAAACAAGTAGTAAAATAAAAGTTTGGTTGGTGATGTGGTTCCTAGAGATGAAGAGCAATGGAGAGAAACTATGAACTAAAGGATAGAAAATGAGAGAGATGGAGAATTCTTCCCAAAATCTTCCAATCCCGACTACAAAAAATGTTCCAATCTATGGGAGTTATTTTACAGGAGTTTTTATACACCCCTGCAAAAATTAGTTATAAAAGTCCTTTTTTCTTTTCCCTTTTTGAAGTTGCTTTGCAGGAGTTTTTATTTCTAATATGTTGGAGTTTTATAAACCCCAGCTAAATGAAATATTAATTATCCTTTGAAATAGCCTCCTTTTTCCCAAATTGACGGAAAATGAAAAATCAAAAACCAAAATGCCAAAACCTTCTATTTTCTGAGCCCTTTCCCCAAAATGAAATAACACCTCTGTTCATTTTCTTCATCATTATCACTCAAACACTTTCATCTTCTCAGTTCTCACTTATCACTTCCCTTCTTTGACAAGTCCATACAAATCATTCGTCGGCGATTCACCGTCTCTCATTCTCATTAGATCTGCCTCCTTCTCTTCAAGTTTCGTTGTCGTTGTTGCTTGGCCAGCTTTGCCGCAATCCTCTTCGTACTCTGATTTGTGCTTTTGTCCGATTCATCCTCTATGCCTTCGTTATGTTCTTCGAGTTCTTTTGTTCCTCTTCATTGTAAAGCTTTCTCCTTCATTTGCTATTGCTGCTGCTGCTAATGTTTGCCACTTGCGTTTTTGCCTCTTCTGCTGCTTGCGTTTCCACATTTGATGGCTTTGCTGGTGTTCTTCTATTCAAAGGTAGAAGAGCATATACTTCTATTATTGGATTAAAATTGGATAGGGTTTCTCTGCTGAATTTTTGTTTTGATTGTTTTATTTTATTAGTTTCAATTATAAAACCCTATATATCTTAATGAATTGGGGACAATTTTCAGTCTTAATATTTTCAACTTAATTAACATGTAACAAAAACTCAATCTCAAAGTATATGTAAGTACTCCTCTGTGATATGAAATAGATTGAATTCAAGGTCTCAACTAGAAGAAAGGAGTTGAGATGACTTTTGAGTACTAAAATGGATATTCTTGTGATCTATATTATTCACTAAATATATACTGCAGAAATTTGATACGTGTATATATAAGAAATTGAAGATTTTATATTAACATATTTAGATTTTAGAATGTTATATCCAATATACATGAATTGATCAAATGATATTATTGCAATGTCAAAGCAAGTATTGACAGGGAAAGAAAGCATGTTAAGAATCATCTAGTGCTGAAGCTACTTCTAAGGTTAATGCTCAAGTATATATAGAATATATCATTTTTTATATATCCAAAGCATGATAGCAATTATTATCATTAAACTAAATTAAATTAACCAGTACATTATAATATATTTTGCAATACTACCAGCAAGAAGTAGACCAGCTTTGTGACCAAATTAGTAACTTGCAGAATAACTACAAGTAATTAAATAATTTAGATTGTCTTTTGGTACATCAGATCTAAGTTTAATTTCTACTTTCATCTTCAAGCTAAG
>JASCZI010000148.1:23596-34308 GCA_036250425.1 Stylosanthes scabra
CGTTTCGCGCGTGCGAGTCGGATTGTCGGTTACTTCGTGGACCTGATCCGTGTACCTTTACTGGGCTTAAGAGTGAGGTTGGGGCCCGTGTTTGTCTTTTGGGCCGTGTGGGCCCAACGTCCAGAACATGTATATATTAGAATTTCCCAATTTCACATTTCTTCTCTGGATGCTTACATTATAAACTAATTGAATCTGGAATGTTAATGTTACTATTATTGAAGTTGATGCTTTTTGCTTTATCTTTGTTATTTTTATGAAATTAGTTTGTTAAAGTTATTGAAGTTGTTATCGTTACTGTTATTGAAGCTGACTCAAATTAGTATGTTAGAGTTTAACACACTATGGTTCTTGATAAATTTCAATTATGTTACTTAACAAACTAATTATCCCTATGCATGTTGCAGGCAATGAGACTTTGCTGAGTTGGTGCTTCAGCGCTTGGAAGAAAAGTAACGCTTGCTTTCTCTACATTCTTAGTTTAACCCTTCACCTTCTTGAATTCATGACACTTATCTAATTTGTTTTCTTCTCATTACATTGCTGTAAGATTTTCTATTTTCATATAAGTGAATTTGATTTGGATTTTATGTTTGTTTTAATCTACCGTGAACTTAAGTTTGTTAAGATTGTTAATATATCTTTTTTAATTTGTGTAGTTTTTGAACCTTACAAAGATAGTAGAGTGGAACTTCTTGGACCTATTGCCATGGTGGCTATTCTTCTATACATAGGTATGAGAGCATATCCTTGTATAATTTCATTAGGATTTAGTTTGCATATCAGTTTTAATCTACCGTGAGTAGTGTTTGCTTTGCTATTGCATTTGAGTCTTAACTTAGTAATTTTACTATTTGAGATAAATTTAATTGGACTTTCACACACTTACTGCAGAATCATTCCATTATGACTTTTGGATTAAATTCTCTCAATGTGAAGCATCAGACTAAGCATAATGTAAGGGGAGAAGCTTGGATTTGGTACTTGTTAATACTAAGTCAATTTAATTGCTTTTTAAAGTCTTGAATTGGTACTAACTTTGTAGAGAATATGTTCATTTACTGTTGTTGAGAATGTGAGAATCATGATGTATTGGATTAGATTCTTGAATACAAATATAATATTGGTCTAATTTGATTTTGGAGCTTTTTTTTTAATATTAAGTTGCTATTTTGTGGGGGTTTTCAAACTCCCAATTTTTTTAAAAAAATTTTGTCTTCCCAAATTGCGGGGGTTTTAAACGCAAATTGCGGGATTTTTAAAACTGCCGTTATTTTTTTCTGGATACCAGGGGTTTCCGAAAAACCCCCACAATTATATAGCAGGACAGCATTTTGCGGGAGTTTTTTAAAATCTCGCTATCCGTTTAGCGGGAGTTAAAAACCGCCGCAAATCGAGAAAAAAAACCCCGCAATTCGGCGCGTTTTGTAGTTCAAAAACTATTCTAGGCTAAATGAGCACCCAAAAAGGGTCTCAAAAATGGTGGTAATGAGTTGTGGTAGCATCCTCTATTTACAGGCATCGTCTTGGCTTGAAATTCTCTTTTTAGCCTTCAAATTGAGTGTCTCCTGAAGCTATGGCGTGGACGCACCATCTCCATCGCGCGGGCGCGTGACTGTCATTATCTTCGCTGTTAAGGAATAGGGTGGCGCGTACGCGCCATCTGGGTCATGCGGGCGCGCCACCAATTGAAAGCTTCCTTATTAAGTAAGGAGGGCGCGGGCACGCCATGCAAAGGGTGCGGCCGCGCGGTCAGGTCAGATCTGGGCTTTTGACTTTTGTCCATTCTCATTGCTTTCCTTGTTCTTCTTAGCTTCCCTTGGGCTCTTTCTCCCCACTTTGGGTCTGAAATTCACTAGCACACACATCAAGGTACCAAATGGGAGAAGATTCAAACAATTCATGCACTTTGGAAGCTAATTTAACAATTAATTAATTAAGGACACAATTATGCAAGGATGGAAAAGCTTGGTCAATCACTAGTAAATATGTGGAAAAAGTAATGATAAGGGTACCCTTTTTACCATGAAATCTATCATCAAAAACCTACTCATCAAAGAGATAGAGAAGAAGAAGAATGTGCGAACTCAGTGGTTGTTGGAGCTTATGGTCGAGATAAACAAAATAGGTGGATCAGATGATTAAAGTTGGTACTTTGATAACTCTAACGAGGAAGAATCGGATGAAGAGGAAGAAGAGGTGGAAGAAGATGAGGTGGAAAAAGATGAAGAGGAATATGATGAAAAAGGCGAAGTTGATGGTAGTGTTGAGCAAGAGGAAGAAAATGGAACTCTCTGTTTGGCCACTATTTTTTATGATTGCAAGAAGGAGAAACTTGTGATCCTAGTGAAATGTGAAGACCCTAGACCATGCTTGGTGACTTGCGAGATTCGCGGTGTTAATATCATGGACTGTCTTTGCGATCCTGGTGCATGTAGCAGAGTTATGCCATATGAGCTATATATATTATTGGATCTTGGGCCGCTGAGAACGGCCAAAGAAGTATTCACCACAGCGGATTTGGGGATTGTTTTCATAGAAGGCATTGCAGAAAATGTGATGGTAAAAATCGGAAGTTTGACTGTGCCTGCGGACTTCCATATCATCAGAGCCACCCGGAATAGCAAGGGCGGTACGCCACAAGTGTTGCTAGCAAGGCCACTCCTTAAGTCTGCAGGGTTTAAACTTGATTACATAACTGAAACATTCTTTTTCAAGGTGGGCAATGTTGAAGAAACATACCATCCGATGAGGCCACCTGTATCATTTAAAAATGTTCATCAAGTGCAATTAGGCAGTGGAAAGAAAGCTGTGAGCAAGGTTGGGAAAAGCGGAAGTGAAGGCTCAAGGAAGAAAACTAAGAAAGAAAAGGGGTTGAGGAAAGCTCTCCCTTCAACAAAGAAGAAAAAGAACGATCCCGTGAAGAATACAACAAAGAAAAGAAGTCAAGGAGAAGAAAGTTCAAAGAGGAAGATAAAAGAAGAGAAAGCAAGAAGGAAGATCGAACTCAAGTGCGCAAATGTGGATGACTTGATCGGTAAGATGCAAACTTTCAAAGAGGCTCTCCACAACAACAATGCAATGAACACCCACTTGGTGCAAGACCATTCCAAGTGGAAGTAATGAAGCCATCAAAGCATCCAAATCCAACTTAAAGACTCTAACTAAAAGTGCTTAGTGGGAGACACCCCACCATTGTATAATCTCTCCAACTCTACTCATGATAAACTCTTGTGAATATTTGTGAATAATTGTTAGTTTGATTTTTAGTTGAAATAAGATGTGTTGAAAAAGGGTGAATAGATCAATTGTAGTTTTGTATATGAATATCACCGATAAACCCCGTTCCAATGGGTAATTTCATAGCATTAATTGACTAATTATCACTTTCTCACCACTTAAATACTAGTAAAATAGGCTTGATTGCAGTTAGTAGTTCCTTAAGGCTGTAATTGTAATTATCTGCTATTTCGGCCAATATTTACTATGTTTTGAACTGTTTCCCGTTCCGCAC
Source organism: Stylosanthes scabra (assembly GCA_036250425.1). Classification (NCBI taxonomy): domain Eukaryota; kingdom Viridiplantae; phylum Streptophyta; class Magnoliopsida; order Fabales; family Fabaceae; genus Stylosanthes; species Stylosanthes scabra. Next base: position 27,111 of record JASCZI010000148.1, read on the forward strand.
GATGCCTTGATGTGTGTGCTTAAGTGTTTCAGGATTTAACAGGCAAAGTTCGGAGCGGAAGTGGCCAGAAAGAGCGAAAGGAACGAAAGGATCGCAACAAAACCTAGAAGGCCATTGCTGGACCAGACGCGTACGCAATGAAAGGAGCCATGCGTACGCATCTAGACGTGGGAGGCACGCCCAAAAGGCGGTTCCGGCATAGATTCATATGCATAGAGAGCTTGCATGCGTACGCATCAGTGAGTTTCAACATCTATAAATAGAGGAGCCTTCCACCATTTCAAGAGAGCCCACTTCCATATTCTAGTCTAGTTTTTTGGGTTCCATTTTAGGTTTTATTGTCCATTCACTAGCCAAACTCTTTTATTTTCGTTTTATTGTTTGTTTATATTACTGTTACTCTGCCGAATTTCAATTTCAATCAATTTACTTTACCGTTATTCTGCCGATTTTCAAACTACAATTTTACCATTTTACTATAGTTACTCTATCCGTTTACTTTTCTGCAAACTGCGATTTTACATACTGTTATGTTGCCCATTTATTTTCCCACTTTTATGATTTCAAGTAGCGAGTAGAGTCCCATAGTGTCTCGGCTGTGGGGTAAAATGTGCAAATGACCTTAGCTACGAGTCCCCCATAAGATTGGATGGGGAGGAATAGGGTTAAGTCTGTTACTGTTATTCGTATGCCCCTGCTAGCAAGGGTGGGGTCCCTACGACACGGATTCACCACGGTGATCATGGGTATTCGAGCAGTGGGCTTGGTGACAGCAGGTTCCATGAGTTCTTTCAACACGAGTTGTTGACTGCAGACTCCACCGCCGTACCTTCACCTCTAGTGAGTTTATTCCAGTAACGCGGATTTACTCGAATCCATCGTGGGATCAGTACCTCACAATTGGTATGCCAAGGATATGTAGATGATTAACTTCTCCACTCTACCCTGGGTGGTGTGTTCCTCCTAGGTGACAGCTCATGCGACTTGGGACATAGCAGCGATCATAGGGATGCACAATATTTCAACCCACAACCGGGGCACTCTTTTATCATTATTGTCATTTACCTGCTTTTTAACTGTTATCAACTGCGATCTGTTTTCAAACCAAATCAACTGCAACCAAACCCCGATAAAAAATAAGCTTTTTGTTTTCGCTTCCTAGGGAGAATGACCCGAGTCTCGTACTCAGTATTTTTAACTTGGTTGCACCCCAGTGACACCTTTTTCTAAATGTTTGACCACGCTTGCGAGGGATAAGGCTTTTAAATCCAACGACAAACGCCACCACCCCGAGCGGGCGTGTCAATCACCCGCCAAAAAAAAAACAAGAAAATGAGAAAAACAAAGAAAAAGAGCTGAAACAGGGCATTGGCGCGGCCGCACCCCCTTGATGGCCCAACCGCACGATCTGAGAATGCCATCTCTTTTGGTTACTGGAGCTGTCGCGCCGCCGCGCCCTCTTCTTGGCGCCTGCGCATGATTGGCGCGCCCGCGGGATCCACCTGGCGCGTCCGCGCAGTGGTCTTTGCCTCATTCAGTCGAGGTTTCCAGGAAGCCTCGCGCCAACGCGCCCTTAAGATGGCTCCCTCGTGCGCCTCGCGCGCTCATGCGATGCCTCTGGCGCGTCCGCGCCCTCGACCTGGATGCTTTCGGGAAGCATTCGGGAATGGCCGTGCGCTCTGCGCCCCGTATGGCATGCCCACGCGGGCCCATTCTGAGCCATTTTGGGCCCCAATTGCCTGGCACGCCCATGCGGCTGCGATGCACTACAAAAACGCGACACCACTTTCCTCCCTCTCATTCTTTCCTATTCTCTCAATTCTCTTCCAGTTCTCTTCACTCCAAAATTTGTAATCTCATACACCACCACCAAAACCTCAACTTTGTGTGTGAATTCGCTTGCTCCGCAACGCCAAGTAAGTTTCATCTCCCTCTCTTCTTCTCTAATTAATGTAGTTAGTTCATTATTAATGCTTCTAGTTTAGGTATTTAGAATAGTTAGATAACTTGAAATAAATGACATGTATGCTTGGGATTAATAAATGTTATGCCTTATTACAAGTTTGTGGGAGCCACATTTGGTATTTGGGATGTTGAACACTTGGTGATTTCCCTAAAAATTCATTTCTAAAAAAGTGCACACCAAGTGTTCGACAAAATTATGCTATGATATTTTTGAATTAGACTTCAACCCAATTCTTTCTTACATGTTCTTACACCAATCTTGAGTTGAAGTATGATTTAAAATTACATTGATTGACCCAATTGACCACCATAAAAAGGACAATATCAAACATTTGAACTTAGTTTTGAGACATTTAAGCTTACCAATTTGGAAGTTCCAATGTTTGATAAATATGCCTAATGCATCTTAGTCATTTGAACTTTATTGAATAAAGCCCAATGAGAGCTTGAATCAGTAATCCTTGCAATTATATGATTGAGCTTCTTTGATTTTCAGGATGGATCGCAAGAGAAAGTCAACCGCATCAAAGGGGAAAGAGAAGCTCACTGCTCTACCAAGAAGGAAATCCCCTAGATTGGCGGGGTTATCACCGGCTTTACCACCTATCTCACCGAAGACCGTGCTCAAACCTAACAAGCTTTTGGTGCTTGCTTTAGCGGCCAATGCCCTTGATCTTCATTCAAAGCAAATGGAAGTCGCTAAAACCACACTCTTGGAAGAACAAAAGGTCACTAAGGGGAAGCGGACCGCTAAGAACTCAGTAAAGCCGGTTAGGTGCCGATTCTCTCAAAGGATCATCGCTAAGGATGGACCATCCCGGCCCAAACCCAAAAAGGTAGAGGTTATCAACCTCAGTAGCGATGATGAGGCAGAAGAAAAGGGTAAAGAAGCTGCTGTGAAGCAACCAATTTTGGTTGCGAATCAAGAGGAAGTCGAAGAAGAAGAGGAATAAGACCTCGAGTATGAAGAAGAAGAAGAGGAGGAAGATCCCGAGGAAAATGTTGAACTTGAAGAGATTCCTAAGTCTTAGTCCTTACTCTCACTATCCACTACCACCTCCAAGCGAGGAGAAGATGAATACAATGATCTTCATCGTTGGAATTTCGATGGAGATCTTGATCAGTGGGGCACGAATTTTGGAGATGGCGGCCCTGAAGAGGAACCGGCGCCAGCCGAATGGTCCGAGGGAAGCAGCCCTGGTTCTTCCTCCTCCTCAGAATAGATGACGGACTCCCTATCCCCATAGAACGAAGGGTCGTGCAATTTTCCTAAGAAGGGGGAAGGCTTCTAACAACAAACGGTTTAATCTTTCCATAGCATATTACTCTCAAGCACATTTGTACATAACTGCTAGTTATATGATAGATGTTTATAGTAGTGTAGATACTCTTTCTTGGATTTGGGTATGACTTGAAAAACAAATAATGTTTGTTTTTGTATTTTCCATAGGCATAACTCAATCGATTTATATTATGGATTTTAGTTTTTATTAAAACAATGTTTTCTAACTCTGCACCCACTCTCTTTGGAACTCTCATTATCATATCTTTCAAAAATTTCTTTGAAGCTTGTTTTCTTGCATGCACATAATAAAATGCTCCTACTCATAGAAAAGAGTTCAAGAACACACAACCTTGAGAGTTTTGAGCTTAAAAGAGGTGATCCCACATTTCAAAGACCACCAATTTTCTTCTTGTGTATTTACTCCTTTTCTATGATTGTAATTTGTGAATTAATTGATTTTATATGTCCATCATTGTATGTATTCTATGTATCCGTATGATTGAGGCCTTTATTTCTATTTAGCTCACTTACCAAATGGTAACCCTTAACACTCACCCTTGAAACCAACTTTGAGCCTTTGAATCCTTTTCTTGTTCTAATTAGCTCATTACAAGTAGATAAGTGAAAAACCATGATTGTCCCTTTGGATCTTTGATTGATTGAGGATTTAGTGGTGAGTCACTTCATAAGAGAAGAAAAAGGAGAGGAGTCAAGGCAAGTCAAGGCATTTGGGGAGTGCATGTGTGCATCAAAAAAATTCCATAGGCATATGCATATGCACAAGTTCGTAATTGAAAATGGGTGACAAGTAAAGAAAATAATTGAAAAGAAAAGGAAACAAAAGAAAAGGAAAATCGAAAAGAAAGAAAAAAAAATAATACTCTTGTCACCCTAAAAGTAGCAAAATGAGCTACTCAATACGCAAGTGCATATGCCCTAATCATTCATCTAGAAAATGCATCACATGTACTCCGAAAAATAATGAGAAAGTGAGTTATAGGTAACGTTGAGTCGAGTGAAGAAACAAAAGAGAGCTAGGTGTCCTCCGTTAAGCAAAGATCCATTTTATGAGTACACTTAGCCAAAAATAATTCATATCTTCACCTTGGCCACGTTACAACCTCAAAAAGCCCTCATGATGATACATACATGCATACATATGGTGTTAATTGTTAAATGAAGATTAATTCATGAAAAGCAAGAATAGGAGGAGCCGACCCTATACACTAGAGCAGATTGAGTGCATATACGACCGGTAAGGGTTCTAAACTTAATTCTATGATTTAGGATATTTCTTGAGGTGCAAAACAAGCTTAATCTTCATGAACTTAATTGCTTTTTGGGAGGTAGCATATGCTAGATGCTTTTATCCACTCTCTAGGTGCATAACTTGATAACTTTTGTTTTGGTATTACTTCATCCATAATATGTTGTGTAGTTCTCCCTCTTGAATTAGTTGATAGGTTTGAGAAAGTTTTGTGAAATTTCCACTTGGTCATAAGCACTAGAGTATGAGGACATGCTCAATTTTAAGTGTGGGGTATTTGATGAGGGGTTTTTTACTATAAAATTCATGCTAAAAAGGATACCATCATCAATGCTTTTTCACATATTTACTAGTGATTCACCAAGTTTTTCATCTCTTGCTTAATTGTGCTCTTAATTGATTAATTGTTAATATAGCCTCCAAAGTGCATATAATTATCGAAATCTTCTCCCACTTGGTGCATTGATATGTTTGTTAGTGAACTCCAGACCTAAAGTGAAGGAAAAGAGCCAAAAGGAAGCTAGGAAGAACAAAGAAAGCAAGAAGAATGGACAAAAAGCCAAGGAACCCAATCTTACCAGACCGCGCGGCGGCGCACCCCTGATGGAGCGTCCGCGCCACCCTTTCTTAATAAGGAAGTTTTCCGTTGATGGCGCACTTGCACGCTTCACATGCCGCGACCGCGCCACCCCATTTCTTAACGGCGAAGTCAGCGAAGACCGCGCGCCCATGCGACCAAGGTGGCGCGCCAGCGCCATAGCGTCAGGATGCAAATCAATGAAGGCTAAAATGAGGATTTCACATTTCCGGGCCAAGGCCTAGCCCTTTCCCAAGCCCAATTCGACCTACTAAGAGGGGGAACAGCTGAAGACACAACAACACTTCTACCATTAACATCAATTTTAGTTTTAGATATCTTTTAGAGAGTTTTTGGGAAGAATTCCATTTCTCCCATTTTCTCTTAGTTTATTTTCATTGTTCTTCATCTCTAGGATCTCCATCACCAACCAAACTTTTCTTTTATTACTTGCTTTGTGTTTGATTTGTGAATATTTGCTCTCTTTAATTCAAGCTTTTCTAGTTCTTCATCTTATTGCTTGTTTATTTTTATGGTTATTATCATGTCTTTCTTTTATGCCTACCATGTGTTTGATGTTTTGTTTCTTATAACTATGGAGTAGTGATCTTGTGTTTTGGTCATGGGTTGAGGTGTGGATGATCTTAGCCACTAATCCCTAAGGACAAAGATGGGTTAAACCCAGGGTTAAAACTGTTCCGTTGAAGCTATGCTTTCGCTAGTGATGATTGAGTCCTTAATGAGGTGAACCTGATGGATTATTCAAGTTCCAAAGACCTAGGACCTTCGCACTAGATGAGTTGCCTAAGACTTACGGGACGGGGTTAATTTCACTCACTCGACCTTTAGACAGAGTGTGGCTTCACGGCTTACGTGAAAACCATCTATAATTGGGATTAGTGATGTTCATAGGGACACACAATACCTCAACTCAAGACCAAGCACTTTTATTTCTTATCAGTTAATTAATCTCTTGTTTTTGTCACTTCTTTTGACACACATCTTTTGGCAACCCCAAACATCTTCACAACCAAAGTTAGACCACGGTTCAACTCCTAGGGAGAACAACCCGAGTCCTGTACTCGGTTATTTTAAAAATTGGTTGCAAGCTCTTGTGACACATTTTTTGTTGACAGAAACGTTTTGCCTTTTACAACTAAACTGGTTCGAGTCGCTATGACGATCTTTCTCCCTTTTCGTTCTCACGAACGCGAAGGGATCTCGAATCTAACTTGTTTGTGATGCCGGGATGATGCATGAGCAACATTAGTAATTTTAATAAATCATTTCTTGCAAACTAAGTAACAATTAGTTTAATACTCAATCAAATTTATCACTTTTTATCATCATAGCTTTGAGTATTTGAATTCAATGATAATTGCAGGAATTGAAGAAGATTAACAGAGAATTAGAGGAAAAAGAATTGAAGAAGAAATGATTAAGAACAAGGCAAAACAATTAGAAGAAGTTAAGAATTAATTGAAGAATTTTTGTAGAATTTTGAAGAACACCTCCAGGAGATATCCCAAGTGGAGCGTGTAAAACATCCCCAATATTTCAACAAAAATGGGAGGAGCAAGCCAATAGTGGGGCGTTAAAAAAGCTCACCAAGCGTTTTAAACGCCAGCAAGATGTTCTAAACGCCCCAAGCTTCATTGTGAACATAGCTTAGGCGTTTTTAACGTGGGCAAGATGTTCTAAACGCCCAACAATTTAAAGCTACTAGGAGTGCATTTGAAAATGGTTTAATTAGCGGAAAATAGGTGAAAAATTAGGAGATGTAATTGGCTAAATCAAGGGCTTAATTCAAGGGATTAAAATGTAATTTGATTAGTGAGATCTCCTAGAGATAAGATAGAAATTAGATTAGTTGATTTGATTTGATTTGGATTTGATTTGATTTAATTTTGATTTTAGATAAGTTAATTAGTATAAAAAGGTTTCTAAACCATTAGGGTTGGTTACCTTAGTTTTCACTGTAGATTTTAGTTTTCAATTCAGAATTATGTCTAGCTAAACTCCATTGTTGAGGATGAGGAGCTCTGTTCATCCCGGCATAGCTTACTAATTCAAGTTTTCAGTTTTCTTCAATTTCAAGTTATTG
>JASCZI010000148.1:45297-69975 GCA_036250425.1 Stylosanthes scabra
CCTTAAAAAGGTCTTAATAATAGTTGGGCTACCCATTTCACCTTATGAATTTTAGCTTCCATCTCCACTGCCTATAGATAATGGAACAACAATATTATTTCCTTAAAGATAATAACTGTCATTAAAGGAATAAAAAAATGAAACATACCCACATCCAAAGTAACCAAATCAACATTCAATTGGGATTGCCTTGTTGTCCTATGAATATCAAGCAGCTTCTCAACATCCTCTCAGATCCAAGGAGCACAAACACAATAGCATCCTTCAAATTATATAATTCATGGCTAGCTTTATACATTGGCAACCTTTCCTATATCAGTCAAAATCAATGTAAGCTTATACAAAGTTTACATAAGTCTACAAGAAAATAATTAGGATGCTGAATGGGAAGAGTTGAAGGGTTTTGAAAGGTGAATTCCTCAGAGAGATTTGCATTGTTGGGTGCTAAAACTGAGAAGAAAAAGAAGAAGAAATGATTTAAATGGGTTTTAAACTCACTTTAAAATATTATACAACCACACCCAACAATCAATTTGATTTGGTGAAACAATTTCACTAACCACACAACAACAAATTCAGCAGTGATCGTTAATCACAAACAAATCCTAGGTTTTTTATTGAAAACAAAGGGAGAGAGACAGGGAGAGAGAAATACTAATGGAAGCAGTGAATGAAACGGACCGAGGACAAAACACTCACATGTTCTGGCGCACCATAATCTGCTGCACACTGGAGCATCATCACCCAGACATATGGACAAAGCCCTGTCACCTCGTCACAGATGTACAGTGCCATCGCCGCAGTATCACTGGTCGTCGAATAATGGAAGTAAGCGCAAATCCCAATTGGAACCAAGAAGAGCAACTATGCGTGCGTTACCCAGAAAGGAGTGCCAGTGAAGAGAGAGATTTAGATGAGGATTGCGTCCACCATCATCGAGAGGCGCCGATCGCACAGGGCAATTGTGGGTTGGGCGGTGCTCCATGCCTCCCACTCCCAGGCACAAATTGAATCTGGTCTCACCCCCAATTTATAGAGGATCATAGCACCGCTTCCCATACTACTTTGGCGCAATCCTGTAATCCGAGGCATACAACAATACAGCACCGTCAATCCAATTGGATATGCGTACCAGGGAAGTAGCCTCCGAAATTTTGCCCGCGAAGACTACTGAAGGAGATGTTGACACCTCCTACTTCAATGTGGCGCCAAAAACTGGCTTTTAATGAAATGTATATGATTATTAATTGTATTTGATTTGATGTATACTTTTATCAACCACAAAATTTTTCACGTGCACTTTTATTCATTTATTCTGATGATCATCATCATTATTCATTACCTCAAGAGAACTGGCTTCCTGTTTTAAGGGTGTGGGTTTGGTAAAGCTTTTCGACCAATTCATTCTCAAAAAGCAAGAGTCACCTTTTTGCGTTTGGTAACTCGAAAAGCTAAGTAGCTTTTGCTCCCTACTTTTGAGAGCCCAGGGTGCTTTTGAGAGCCCTCAAGAATAACTTTTCAAAGCTGGCTCTGGCAAAATGACGAATTAACCTTATATTTTAATAAAAAACCAATTTTGTCCTCCATTAATTATATTTAATTTTATATTAATGCATCATATACTAATAAAAAGGTCGTTATAGTAATTTATTACTTTAAGAGCAATTATCAAATAGATTTACTAAACGCGATATGTGTGGCTTCTGCTTATTGAGAGCAATTTTGAGTTATTTTACCGAACGATCATCATGTGACTCTCCATCAGCTGCTTTTTGAGAGCACAAAAAGCTCAACCGCTTTTTGAGAGTCATAGCATTACCAAACCGAGCCTAAATTCATCACGCAGTTATTTTTCCTCGGTCTCTCTTCCTTTGAATGTTCTCTATTTGTCATCCTATACACAAATTAAAACAACACAAAATAATATATATACATATATTACATTTAATATTCTCTTAAAAACAAGTTTTGTAAGACATACATATTCAAAGGTTCTGTTTAAAAATAACTTTTAGTGATTGTATAAAGAATTTATATAAATTTTAGTTAAGAATATATAAAATACTTTTCTTAATTATCTTCCCCGTCTAGGGATGGTAATGAGGTAGGTGGGGGTAGGTATTGAAGTATTCGTACCTAAATTCAAATTTATGGGTATTTAATTTTTAACCATGTACCCAAACCCACGAGTATATATTGCTTCATATCCAAACTCACATGTATATATAACATAAGTAAATTAAATTAAATTACTGAATAAAATTATTCATTATATAATAAAATTAAATACTTCAAAACTATAATTAAATATAAATATTATATAATCATTCGCAACATAACAACAATACAATACTTTTAAACTAAACCAAAAGAAAATTAAATTTATGATTTTTCTAAATTAAAATTACTAAAACAACTATCTAAATATTATTAAATATCTAAAAAATCAAATTGAATTATGTATATATATGTATATGGGGTGGCGGGTAATAGAGCAGGATGATTAGTACCCATATTCGCCCCATACCCACATAATCGCCCCAAAACCTGCCCCAATCAGAATGGGGTGGGAGAGATCAAATTGTTATCCCTACCCACATGGTATTTATTAAAAAGAAATTCATTGACATCATTATTTAATACTAATAAATAAAATTTAATTCAATACACTGTAATAAATAAGTTTTTATACGTGTAGTTTTTAATTAAATCAATAAAAATAAAATATTCTATGTGTTCATACAAAACGACACTGCAATAAATACGTCAATGGTCATACAAAAAGACTTCATAATAATAATAAATAAAAACAGCTCATAACAAATAAATTTATCCACATATTTTTTATGTGTTTCTAAAAAAAATTGTATAAAATTCACTTCAATTATTACTAATGGAAAATCCAACACAAATTCCGTCTGTAATTTTGACCAAAAGAAATTATCCCTAAAATCCGTCAGTAATTAATTGTTTTCTAGTGTCTATCAAAGCCAAATACAATTAGATAATTATTATACACAAAATTTTATATTGTTACTACATTTAAATTAAACTCTAATAAATCGAAGTCAACCTATTTCAGAGAGGACCAATTAATATTCATGCACAAGTCAACACAATTCCTATTTTTTAGATATTTTATATATTTAATAAATTAGAATTTAATTTTGATGCACTCTTAATATAAAATAATTTTACGTATTTATATAGTTTCTTATTTTATATACATACGCGCGCGATAAAACTATTTAATTAATCACATTTTTAATGATGTTCATTTTATAGAAAAAAAATTGGGCAAATAAAAAATTTATATGATATATGTATACCATGGCTTCATCCTTTTTGTGTTGGGCTGATCAATTTTTTCTGTTGGCAAATTGAGATTCAAGCCAATTTGCCCTCCTTTGCCTTCATAACTTTGATCGGTGTTAGAATTTGAACGCTTTCGAGAGGGATTTTGCCACACTTTAAATGCTGAACCTGCACTTGGCAACACTTTTGCTTGGCATGACTGATTTGCTGCCTCTAACACAAAACATATATTCTCTCTTGCAACTTCTCCCATGATTCATAATCTTTTTTCCTTAATTCTGCATAAACCATATTTATATAGTTAGATTTTATATTCAAAGACAGATCAAATCTATACAAAATATGGAGAAAATGAAAATTGGGTCATCTTACATTATAGGAAGAATGCTAGGATTTGTATTTTTTTATCACCACATTAACTTATTAACTTGCCCCTTTTATAGTGAGGAAGGTAAACTTTATAGGAGTGATGGTCAATATTTTCCTTAAAAAAATAAATAAATAATATTACATCACCAAACTAGCTATTTATAAATAAACATTATCGACAGTCGAATTAAAATATCATTGTTATTAATTACTTGTGTATTTAATTTCCTTTTAATTAACAAAACGAAAAAAAAAAGTTAACAAAATACTACTATTAAAATAATGCTTGTTTTCTACTATGAAAACTTTTAAATGTCTTCTAGTGAGAATATTACCATATATAGAAATTTATCTCTCTCATAATGATAACATTAATTATATATCAGATTTTAATAATACAAATCAATGATTAAGATTCAATAAAAGACACATTAATATCTTCACCAAAGACCTTCTCTATTATAAAAGATGTATTTAGAATTATTCTATCATTTATCCAATTCATTTCACCATATATACGTTAACAGAATTCCTTCTTAACTTACTATTTTATTTAACAAAAATAATATATATACACTAAAGAGTTCTAGAGAATAATATAAAAATATAATAATTACTACTTTATTATATATTTAGGTTGTTATTTAATTAACAAAACAAATAGAAAGATGAGAAGAAAATACTTGTATTGAAATAATACTTATTGTAAAGGATGTAGTCAAAAAAGCGTATATAATATTAAAAATTGTATAGTAAATAGTAAGATCAAAAGTAAAAGCTATTCTATTAGTTACTCAACAAATGTGATCAGGGTTATAATTGGAATAAGAAAATTTAATTGTTGAAATTTTGAATAAAGGGTAAAATCGAAACATTTTTTAAACGTTAAGGATAAAATTAAATTAGATTAAATGTTAGAGATATTTTTAACAATAGAATAATATTGATATAATTTTAAACTTTAGGCATAATTTTAAAACTTGGCTTAAATTTTAGAAATAAAAATTATACTTTACTCACTATATTTGTTGATAACAAATTAGAAATTGAAGCAAAGTAAGAAGTGAGAACTTTGAGTAGTTGAGCTTGAGAGAGAAAGAGAGTACCCTAAGAGGTAGAACTCCTAAGAGACACAAGTAATATATGTCTATCGATATAAAATTATAAAATACCTTCATATGTCTATCACAATTTTAAATCACTCAAATTTAAGTTTGATAACTAAACCAATTCAAAATATCAAAAAACACACACATAAAATAATTCAAACTAGCTACTTTAAGTTCGACGAACAGCCAAAAACTGTAATATATCATAAACACATTGAAGCTAATTATTAGAGTAGTTTAGCCTCTAACAAAACATGTAAGTTGTCATGTTGCAGAATATGCGAGTGACATAAAACATCAATATTCATCAATAGTCACTTGGTTCTCTCTTCACAAAGCCAGAATTTGGAGTTGAACTTTGCCCATTATTATTGGTCAAATAATTAAGCATCCCTGCTTGGCTCTCAATTCTCACTCCTCTGTCATTAGTTCCTGAGACTGCTACTGCTCCACTTGGCACTATTTAAAACCAAAGATAATATAATTAAGGACTAGTAAAAATATAATGCTGCAAATTATATTAAGAATGAACCAACTGAATTAAATTTTTTATATCTATTACTACAAATGTCAATTACAAATTTTTTAATAATAGAAATCTAATTATAAATTTTGCAACAATATATGGAACAAAATCAGACTAATCTTCGAACCATTTTAATTATTGATTTACTTATTCATTGGTTTAACTAGTTTATCAAGTTTTTTTTTATGAATTAGACTAAATTGGATGACAATTTTCGATTAAACCAGTTCAATCCGAAAAAGATAATTGTATGTTTGATCCCCTTAAATATGTTTTTACCGATTTAAATAAGAGAAATAAAAGGAAGAAAGAGAAACATGTTCCTAAAAAGCTCTCCGTAGATAGAAAATAAATATAAAACTAAATATATTAAAAATTATTCTATTTTTCTCTTTTTCATTATTCAAGGATTGTTTCTAATACTATCTTGACTGTAGTTATTAAATAACAACACATTTTGAATAAGAATAATAGAAATGTGGATATATTTATTAAAAAACGTTATGCTTATTTGTGTAAAAATTCATATGTTGTTTTACTTATTATGTATTTTGTATTTCGACTTATATTTTACACTTGGTGGCTAGCTATTATTTATGTGGTAACATAAATATTAGAAGTTGGATATTTCTAACCTTGATTTGAGTTTGAGAAAAGATAATGTGGATGGTCAAAAGGATTTAAGTTTGCTTGGTACATAAGCTGAATATTAATGCCAATATTTTCAGCAACCTTAGTTGGTTTTCCATCGCTTCTTTTCTTTGGAGTTCAGTCTGCTTCATCTTCTCCACAATGATCTTCTCTGTCTCCACTGAAAATCAAAACTTTGTGTTATAATAAATGCTTTATCAATAATGCCGAGTAAAAGAAAGAAAGATAAATAAAAAGGAAAAAATATAATTTTAGATAAACAAAGTATAATAATGGAGGCCAATAAATAGTATTGATTTCATATGTCTCTTTTTTTGTTTTTAGAGATTCAAGAAATATTAATCAATTATGTTATGGATATACAACGCTGCATATAAAAATAAGTAGTATTTAATATTTTATATAAAAACAGTCTAAATTAATATGTATAATTATATACAAATGTATATAATATTACAAATCTCACATCCATCAATAATAAGATCTTTTAATAAAAAAATAAAAATATAGAAGGGTCACCTTCTTGTAGTGTGTTCCCCCTTTCAATAATAGCCATTTGTAGTTTTAGTTTATTCTGCTCGAGCAATAATGAAGGATGCTCATTTCTTAGGGCATCAATTTTTTGAACAAGGGTAGCTATCTCTTCCTGCATATCAAAATTCTCATCACAGAGGAAAAACAATTATGGGTATTTGGATATAACTTTTAAGTGAGAAATAATAACTTTTAAGAAATTTAAAAATTACAAAAGGTTTTTAACAAAAATAATTGACTAATAATAATAAAAAAAATTTCCATATTTTACCTCTAAAGCTTTTAATTTTCCTTCTAAAATCACCACATACCGTTCTTTCTTGATTCCGTCTTTCTGCGCTGAAACTTTATTTAAGATTGATCTGTATAAAATAAAAAGTGAGAAAAAAAGATATAATTTTTTACTCATTGGTACTTATTTATACTTATTTTCTAATCTCTTATTTTGTTTTGGGTTTAGGCTTTTTAAAATATTTTCTATTTAAAGGATTTTGCAAGAAAATACTGAAAAAACAATTTTTCTTTCAATTTTCCAAGTTTTTTAAGAAAACAGAAAATAATAATAATAATAATAATAATAATAATAATAATAATAATAATAATAATAATATTGTTTTCTTTTGATTCTCTAAAAATGAAAAATGCTAAACTCAGAAGCACAAATCAAAGAAGGCACAAATCACTTTTATAAAATAATTATAAAAAAAATTAATTATAACTTAATCTAAAAGAAGCAACAGGAAAAAAAAATAGACAACAATATTTGCAATTAACACGTACTTTTTGATATCCTCTTCTTGTTGAAGAATAAGAATTGAAGTCACACCAACCAAACTTATGTTGTGCTCAATTGAGTTGTGAAGTTGAATTGGAAAGTTGGATCCATTTTCAAGAGGCATGCTTACTTCATCAATCTTTCTCTTTGATGAAATCTTCATATTTTCCTATAAAAAAAATGTAATTTGATTCTAATTATTCTATAGACTTAAATTTATATCACTAACACAAAATTACAATAACAAAAAATAAATAAAAGCTAACCATCTTATAGATTAACAAAGATATTATTATGTATACAACTGATTTATATAGATGTATTGTGACCTAAGATCAAGATCATACTGTGAATATATATATAGTAGTACAGAACATGAATTTTAATGACCAGATCTCATTTTCTGGCAGACATTAATACAACTTTTAATAATTTAGTCAACATTTCATAAATTCATTTATGATTTATATTGTGTTTGTGTATGTTATATTTATTTCTTGTTGATTGATTATTATTTGATATTTTATTAATTATTTAATACTGCTCTTAATAATTAGACTGAATAACTGTGTATAATTTTTTATAGGTTAAAATATATTTTTTGTTTCTAACATTTTTTAAAGTTTTCAAAATTAGTCCTATCTAATATTTTATATGAAGTTTATTGTAAATTTATAATTGATATATATCATTAAACATTATTATGCTAATACCGCCATTGATTATTTGAAACATTTTTACCATTTGTCTCTTTCTAAGTCTTTAGATGGTTTATAAGGATTTAAAAATTATACATTAAACTCACCCTTTATTAGAGAACCTCACATGTTTGTTTTTATTTTAATTTTACTTTTGGTCAACAAAATCTTGCCTCATCATTTATCCATATGTGATAGATGATAATTTGAGATGAATAATGATATTTATTATTACAATTCAGTCTCAATTTAATTAATATCAGATGATTTATTTTCTTGATTTCTCTTTTATTATCTTGAAAGATCTGTTTTTGGACCCTTTGTGTATGTTATATTTATTTTGTATTGACGGACTTTTATTTGATATTATATTAATTACCTATCACAATTCTTATCAGTTAAGTATTCTTTATTATTTGATGTTCCACGGTTCATATATATAGATAAAAAATTAGGACAAAACAACACGGAATTTACATTAGGACAATTTGATAATATTAAACTCCATTTGACTTATTTAAGTAAATCGTCCTTTTAAAATCATATCAACTAGCTAAATTATTAAATCTAGAATAACAATAATTTTATTTATACACTAAAATTTAGTCACCAAGTTAATTACTAAATATTTATATATGAATACATGTATTGTTTTAGGCATTTTTAATATGTATTTTATATTTTATAAACTAACTTAGTTACTTATTTTTTGTGTATACCTAACATATTTTTTCTAGAATATATGTGCATTGACTCCTTTAAAGAGGAGAGAGAAAAGAAAGAAAAAGATAAATAAAAAATAAAAATAAAGAATGAGAAAATAATTCTCTATATTTATATTAAATATTTATACAAAATAATATAATGATAAAAAATCATATTAAATTACAAATATTCAAAATTATTTTATAGAATGATCTTTATTAAATAAATTTCTCACTGATTTCCTCTCTTGCATCTTTTATCCTAATAATTTATATTTATCTAACTCCTTCGGTTTATTTAATCATATTATTAATAATGTTTTAATTAAGTGGACTAGTGAAATTGTCACCGGATTAATGTGAACTAGCTATAATATTTTAATATTAAATTATCCAAACATATAGATTAGACTGAATGACTGTGTATAACTTTTTATAGATTAAAATATATTTTTTATCTCTAACGTTTTTTAAAGTTTTCAAAATTGCCCATAACTAACGTTTTATATGAAGTTTATTCTAAATTTATAATTGATATATATCATTAAACATTATTATGTTAATACTACCATTGATTATTTGAAACATTTTTACCTCATATCTCTTTTTGAGTCTTTAGATGGTTTACAAGGATTTAAAAATTATACATTAAACTCACCATTTATTAGAGAACCTCACATGTTTGTTTTTATTTCAATTTTACTTTTGGTGAACAGAATCTTACCTCATCATTTATCCATACGTGATAAGAAATGATAATTTGAGATGAATAATGATATTTATTATTACACTTCAGTTTCAATTCAATTAATATCAGATGATTTATTTTCTTGATTTCTCTTTTATTATTTTGAAAAATCTGTTTCTGGATCGTTTGTATATGTTATATTTATTTTGTATTGAAGGACTATTCTTTGATATTCTATTAATTACCTTATTACTATTCCTATCAGTTAAATATTCTTTATTATTTGATGTTCCACGGTTCATATATATAGATAAAAATTAAGACAAAAGAACACTGAATTCATATTAGGACAATTTGGTAATATTAAACTCCATTTGACTTATTTGGTAATATATGATTTGTCTCTAATGTTTTTTAAAGTTTTTAAAATTATCCCTAACTAACGTTTTTTATGAATTTTATTGTAAATTTATAATTGATATATATCATTAAACATTATTATGTTAATACCACCATTGATTATTTGAAACATTTTTACCTCCTGTCTCTTTCTGAGTCTTTAGATGGTTTACAAGGATTAAAATTTAATTCTAATCAAAATTTTTACCTGTATTTTCAAGGGTGTATTGTGCCTACTATTATATGTAATTCTTAAGGTATGTTGAATTTGATTTTTATTTTTTAATCTAATTTTGTTTTATTTAAATGATTGTGATTTGCATCATATTGAATTGAATTTATATTTTAGTTTGGTTGAATTTAAAGGAGTGTGATTTAAATTTTTGAATAATATAAATTTTAATAACATGGAATGCAAATAGTCTATTTTGAAGTTCACAGTACTGTACAACGAAACAGAGCTAGGTAATTATTTTTCTAACCCCCAAAAAATCATCAATTAATTCTCAAATTATCATTCGGTATCTAATTCCCCAAAGATCCTTAATTAGTCTTGGAAAGAGACTAATTAAATTGTTTAACTTTAAGGTGTGTCTGCTAAGACGATAAAATTTCAATATAAAGATTTAAGTAATAAAATGCCAACACTTGTTTTTTTTTCCTTTGGTAAGTTTATTTGTATAATCTAAAAAAAAACAACTCATTCCAAAGATGAATAGAATTGTTGTTCAAGATCCAAACAAAAAGAATAGAATTCATAACAACATTCATAGTAACATGACTTATGTTGTAATAGAGAATAAAACAGTAATGCAGATAATAATAGTAACATGAGTATAGTTTGCTCCAACAAATTTTTACGTTAATGTGTGCATCTCCGATACATATTTTTTAAAAAAATGTTGACGGTATGATAATATTGTTATAAATTTAAAACGTTAAGGACAATTTTAAATTTTATCTCAAACGTTAATTTCTCCTAATAAAAAAAATATAATTTAGATTTCAATTGTTCTATAAATGACATTAAATACTTAGATTTATATCATTAACACAAAATTGTAATAAGAAAAAAGAAATAGAATTTAACTGACTATAAATATATATAGTGATGGAGAACATAAATTTTAATAGCAGATCTCATTTTCTGACAAACATTAATACTTAATAATTTAGTCAACCTTTCATAAATTATTTATGATTTAAATTGTGTTTGTAATTGTATTGTAATTATGTTGATTGAGAAAAAATGCTCCGTATATACTACTTTAAGGAACTAATGTACTACTATATTGAAGTGATTAACCATGAAATCTATTATTTTAATACTAAGTTATTTAAACATATGAAACTAATTGAATGATTTGATAAAATGTTTTACGATTAAACTATATAAATAACATATGAAGTTAAAATTTATATTTTAATTAATTAATTAAGCATTAAACTCACAATTTATTAGAGAATCTCTAATGTTTGTTTTTATTTCAATTTTAGTTTTGGTCAACAGAATCTTACCTCATCATTTGTCCATATGTGATAAATGATAATTTGAGATAAATAATGATATTTATTATTATACTTCATTCTCAATTCAATTAATATCATATGATTTATTTTTTGATTTCTCTTTTATTATTTTGGAAGATCTATCTGGACAGTTTTGTGTATATTATATTTATTTTGTATTGACTGATTATTATTTGATATTGTATTAATTACCTATCATTATTCTTATTAGTTAAGTATTCTTTATTATTAACTTGGTCCCTAACGTTTGGATCAAATCATATTTTAGTTCTTAACGTTTAAAATATTTTATTTTGATCTCATAACAACATTCATAGCAACATGACTTATGTTCCAGATAGATGAGAATAGTAACATGGGTATAGTTTGCTGCAATGACTTTTTACGTTAATGTGTACATCTTTGTTACATATTTTTTAAAAAAGAGTTGAGGTATGTATAATAACATTGATATAAATTTAAAATGTTAAAAACAATTTTGAAATTTATCCGAAAGTTAATTTTTCCTAATGAAAAAAAAATGTAATTTAGATTTCAATTCTTCTATAAATAACATTATATACTTAAATTTATATCATTAACAAAAACTTACAACAAGAAAAAAGAAAAAGAAAAAGAATTTAACCATCTTTTATTAAGACCTGAGATCTGACATTGAATATATATAATGGTGGAGAACATGGATTTTAATAAGCATATCTCATTTTCTGACAAATACTAATACTTAATAATTTAGTCAACCTTTCATAAATTTATTTATGATTTATATTGTGTTATTAATTGTATTGTAATTTTGGTGGTTGTGAAAAACTATTCTATATATATATATACTAATTTAAGGAACTAATGTACTATTATATTCAGCAGTAAGGAATTGATGATATTTATTATTTTAATATTAAGTTATTTAAATATATGAAACTAATTGAATGGTTGTATAAAAATTTTTAATTCATTAATTATGCATTAAACTCACGATTTATTAGATAATCCCTAATGTTTATTTTTATTTAACTTTTACTTTTGGTGCACAGAGTCCTACCTTATTATTTTTGCATATGTGATAAATGATAATTTGAGATTAAACATGATATTTATCACTACAATTTTTCTGTCAATTCAATTTATATTTTGTATTATTGTTAATTATTTTGTTAAGATATTATACACGTTACAAAATTTGATTAATTTTTTTTATCTAGATGATATAATCT
Source organism: Stylosanthes scabra (assembly GCA_036250425.1). Taxonomy (NCBI): domain Eukaryota; kingdom Viridiplantae; phylum Streptophyta; class Magnoliopsida; order Fabales; family Fabaceae; genus Stylosanthes; species Stylosanthes scabra. Next base: position 57,810 of record JASCZI010000148.1, read on the forward strand.
CCTTAAAATGCAATCATTTTTATTTTATCTATCATTTTTAATACAAATTTCAGTTTCAAACTAATTTATTTCTAGCAGGTATCAAAAGAGATACTTTAAAATCTTAGAAACATGTGTTCGTGCGCATGAGTTGGTGGTGTATCTAGGTGTCTATATTCTAATTGAAATTCTCACCTTTGTTGTAAAATGATGATGATAGTAGATACATAGAGGGATAAATTTTTGAGAGAGTAAGAGAACTTTGTTATTAATTCTCAAAATGTGTTACACAAATATATTCATAAGAATGTTATATAAACACTATATTACACAAAGGAGACAATGAACACTTCATGCATATATGTATACTTTGTATATGTGTGTATTTTATGAAGCTTGAAACCTTGGTATTTATAGAAGTTAAAAGGTAAACACACTATATCCATCAAGTAGTAATAATGCTCCATTATCATGTAGTAGTGCTCCATTGATGAACTTAGTGTTCCATTATCAATAATGGTAGGATATCCACATAATTAGTGGTAATATTTATAACAACCTTTTTTTTAGTAGTATCTTTTTTTTTTGTCATACTATCACTATAAAAAAGTTTCGAAATAATGACCGATTTTGCAATCGGAATGACTTGTGTAGACCAAATTATATATTGTTCTATATAACTTTTTACAGGATAAAATATGATTTTTATCTCTAACATTTTCGAAAGTTTTCAAAATTATCGCTAATATTTTATATAAAGTTAAAATATATCTTAAATTTATAATTGAGATATATCATTAAACATTATTATGTTAATACTACCATTGATTATTTGAAAATTTTTTACCTCTTCTCTCTTTTTGAGTCTTTAGATGATACAATGAACAAAATTTAATTCTTAAGGTATGTCTAATTTGATTTTTATTTTTCAATCTGATTTTGTTTTATTCAAATGATTGTGATTAAAATCATACAAATTTGAACTTATTTTATAGTTTAGTTGAGTTTGGTTGAATTCAAATGAGTGTGATTTAGATTTAAATAATCTAACTTTTAAAAGCATGAAATGCAAATAATCTATTTTGAAGTTCAGAATCATCAATTAATTTTCCAAATTAGCATTCAATGTCTAATTCCCCAAAAATCCTAAAATTTCAATATAAACATTTAAGTAAATTGCCAAACTTTGATTTTTCATTACGTGGTTTATTTGTATAATATAGGACGGTCCGGGAATAGTAGAATGTAGAGACGTTGACCCATTCAGATGTTTGATCTCTTTCGAATATGCTGAGATCAAAGAGGAGGCAGTGAGTAGGCTGTCGCTAATCTCTGTATTCAATGAAGTGAGGCATCATTGGGGTAATGTCTGGAGTTTTTCCAGGAGAGTTTGGGTGGAGGTGATGGGACTTCCTACAACTGTGTGGTCGGAGGAGACGTTCAGAACTATAGCAGAGGTGTGGGGAAAATATGTCTATGCTGATGATAGAACGGAACAATCATGGTCCTTCAGTGTGGCTAGGTTCCTAATTGACAGTTTCGAATGGGAATGGATCCATGAGTGGATTACAATTAAGGTGGAGGAGAAGGAGTATGAAATCTTCGTGAAGGAATTTGGGAGCGAGGTTTACAGTAGAGAATCCCACCCAAATAAGTTGGAGGCGAGCTCTGGGTCTAAAACGGCAGAAGATGGAAAGTCAGTTTCGTGGGTGGGAGAGATGCCGCTGGTAAAGTCGGCTCTGATTCCGGCACCGGAGTTCGATGGTGAAAATTTGAATTTACAAAAGATGGCCCACTGTGTCAATTCCGAGATGCATGAGGTTGGAATTAATGTGGGTATTCATGAAGGTGGCGGGGGTGGGAGGGAATCGAGAAGAGAGGAGGAGATGGCGGGTAGTCAAACGGACAACAAGGGTGTGGGGAATGAAAATACAAATTGGGCTTTAGAGGAGGGTGGTCTATTGGATAATCAGGCCTAACCATCATCAATGATGGACCCAAGGCAGACGAGTAATGAGATGGAATGGGCTGCACTGGTGAAAGAACTGGACGAGGTTGGGAGGAGTAGCAATGCAGAGGGCTGAAAGATCCAGGCCTCATCCGAAACGAGTTCTTGCCTGTTTCCCATGGGTTCGGGCCGTGCACCAGCTCGAATCATACACACAAGTTGATGGCCCAAAACCAAGCAGAATCATCAAGGGTGAAGCTAACGGAAATTGACAAGGGTGAGAACGTAAACCCTAAAATCGCGAGCGGTGAAGGAATCGTGGGCGAGGACACAGTATCGGAGGCAAGAAAAATTAAAGAAGTATGTGAGGTTGGTGGAATCTCTTTCAAGAGCAGAGAAGAAAATGTGGTGTTGGGAGTGATTGCTGGCACCAAATCTCCAAAGAAGGTGATTGGGAGTACTCCGAAGAAACAGAAGCAGGGTAGGCCAACGCAGAGTGTTGGGGGCAGAAATCTTTTCTCAAAATTGTTGAGGTTAGGCTCTAAACCAAAATCTCGATGAATCTCATTTTATGGAATGTTAGGGGGTTGGGGAGTGATGGTAAGGTGGAGATGGTGAAGAGGGTGAGGAGGAAATTTAATGGGGAATTTCTGGGATTGATAGAAACGAAGAAACAGCAATTGGAAAGAGGATTGGCCCTGAAATTATGGGGTGGAGGATCTGGAATTAAATGGGATTGGATTGAATCATAGCAGGCTTCGAAGGGAATATTATGTATGTGGAGTGATGACTTTTTGTGCTGTGAAAGGATACAAAAGAGCCAAAGATGGATCTTGCTATAAGGGGTAATCAGGGAGAAGAATGTTAAATGTGCCTTATGCATAGTATACGGATCTCATGGGAAGGAGGAAAAGAAGGAATTCTTAGAGGAATTGGCTAGATTAAAAGATTCAATAGAAGTGCCGATGCTGCTTGGGGGTGATTTCAACGTAATTACACATAAGGAAGAGAGGAGGGGTTGTAAGTCATTATCTTAGAATAGTGAGAGGTTTAAGGAGTAGATAGATTATATGGAATTAGATGATCTGGAGCTAACTAGGAGGAAGTTCGCTTGGTATGGGGGTAAGTCTTGTAGTCGAATTGACAGAATTCTGGTTGAAGCGGAATGGCTGTCCTGGTTTGAAAACTTGAACTTGAAGGGGCTGAATCGTTCTTTATCAGACCATTGTGCATTGCTATTGAGTGCGGATGAGGTGGATTGGGGTCCTAAACCGTTCAGGACCATGGATGCTTAGCTGTCACATGAGGGTTTTAAAAAGTTGGTTAAAGAAGAGTGGAGGAAGATGGGCAGTGTTCTAGTGGAGGAAAAATTAAAAGCTTTAAAGGGCCATATTAGAAACTGGAATAAGGACTGCTTTGGTGAGTTTGAACAAAGAATTTAGAAAATTGAAGAGGAGCTGAAGAAGGTGGATGAGGCGATTGAGCAAGGTAACTCTGATGACTGTTTAATTGCTCGTGGCAGGGCTCTCCGGGTGATGGCAGAAAGATGGTATAATAAAAAGGCTTGCCATTGGAAGCAACTCTCTAGATCAAAGATGGCAGTGCATATGGATAGAAATTCGAAGTTCTTCCACTCTATTGCTAAAGTTAGGAAGCGAAGAAACCGAATTGATACTCTGAAGATTAATGGGAGATGCATTAAAGGGAAGAGAAGGATCCTGACAGAGGTGAGAAAATTCTTCAAGCAACTCTACACGGAGGAAAGCTGACTTGAGATGGATTTTGAGGAAAGCCTGGTGAAGCAGATTAGTAGGGAGGAATGTGCATGGATGGAAAGATTACCAACTCGAGAGGAAGTTAAGGATGCGGTTTGGGATTGTGAACCCACGAGATCTCCAGGCCCTGATGGATACAACTTCATGTTTATGAGAAATATGTGGGATATAATTGGGGATGAGTTCGTTGAATCGATTCTGAATTTCTTTGAAACGGCTAAGCTGCCTGAGGGTGCAAACTTAACATGGGTAGCTTTGGCATTGAAGGAGGGGGGGGTCAACGATTTAAAGGATTTCAGGCCGATAAGCATGGTGGGTTGCCAATATAAGGTAATCGCCAAAATTATGGTAGGTAGACTGAGAAGTGTGTTGCCGGGGCTTGTTGGGGAGGTGCAGACTGCATTCGTGAGTGGTCGCAAAATACATGACGGAGCATTGATAGCGTACGAAGTAGTTCATTGGTTAAAAAGAACGAAGAAGGCAGCATGGCTTGTAAAGCTCGATTTTCAGAAAGCCTATGACAAGGTCAGATGGGGTTTTGTTGATATGGTTCTGAGAAAAATGGGCTTTGGTGAGAAATAGTGTGAGTGGGTGAAAAGCAGTCTAAAGGCGTCTATGTCGGTTTTGGTAAACGGGATTCCTACTATACCTTTTCGGCTTGAGCGTGGATTGAGACAATGGGATCTAATTTCCCCCTTCATGTTCGTAATGGTGGCTGAAGTTCTAAATGGTTTGCTGAATAGGCTACGAAGTGAAGGTGTAATAAAACCTTTGGAAGTTGGCTACCACGAGGTAGCTATGACTCACCTACAATATGCAGATGATACAATACTGTTCAGCCCCTGTGATGTGGTGTCAATCAAGAACTTCAAGAGAATCCTGAGAGGTTTTGAACTAATCTCTGGTCTCAGGATCAATTTTCACAAATCAGCAATATATGGTGTGAACTCGGAGGAAACTGATGATCAAGAAGCGTGTAGGATACTAAACTGCAAGATGGGGAAACTACCAATGAATTACCTAGGGATACCATTAGGAGGGAATCCGAGTAGAATAGAGACATGGAGGCCGATTGTACAAAAGGTGGAAAAAAGGCTGCAAGGATGGAAAGGTAAGCTGTTGTCAAAATCAGGTAAATTGGTTCTTATTAAATCTGTCTTAAACAGCTTGCCAATGTACTATTTAAGCCTTTTTAAGTTACCTAAGGCAGTTGCGAAGAAAATAGTCTCATTGCAGTCAAAGTTGTTTTGGGGTAAGGAGGATGGGAGGAGAGGAATGCCTTGTGTGAAATGGGATATTGTTCAAAAGCCAAAGAGTTTAGGGGGGCTAGGAGTGGGAGATGCTGAACTTATGAATGCGGCGCTGTTATTTAAATGGTGGTGGCGCTATGATAAAGAAAACTGTCCGCTGTGGAAGAGGGTGGTGAATTCGTGTAATAAATTAGATGGTGTTAAGTTAACTCAAACTGCTGATCTGGTGGTGAAAGGAGGGGTGACACGGAACGACATTATGAAGATTGGCACGACGAATAGGGAATTGCTCCACTTGTTCCAAACCAATTCGAAACTGGTTGTTGGTGACAAATGTAGTACAAAATTCTGGCACGACAAATGGGTGAAGGAAGGAGTGCTAAAACAGATATTCCCTCAGTTGTTTACGCTTTCTAATGAAAAGGATAGCACGATCCAAGACTGTGGAATCTGGAATGGACTCTCTTGGGTGTGGAGCTTGACTTGGAGGAGATCACTGTGAAGTTGGGAGGAGGAGAAACTGAGTGATTTGATGAATATTCTAAGCCGAGTGGGAGTGAAAAGTGGTATGGAGGATTGTTTAGTGTGGTCCCAAACAAAAGATGGATGTTACTCTGTTAAATCTTTTTTGCAGGTCTGTTACAAGAACAAAGAGCAAGGTGAGGAGGTGAATATGTTCAGCTTCACGAAAACACTGTGGAGTAGCTTGGTGCCCCCTCGAGTGGAACTCTTGACATGGTTCGTTATTCTTGAGAGATTGAACACTAGAAAAAAGTTGGTGAGATGCAGAATTCTGGATGAACATAAGGCAGCGTGTGTACTATGCAATGGTGATGAAGAGACTGTTTTCCACCTATTCTTCTCTTATCTTGTTTCTTGGTTAGTCTGGTGTAATATTCTGGAAAAATAGAAGGTGCTCTGGGTGTGGCCTAGGAATGCGAGGGAAGGATTTGAATCATGGATGTCGCAGCTGGTAACTTATTTATAGCGAAGAAGGTGGGCGATGTGCTTTTTTGCGGCTGTTTGGGTAATTTGGAGTGTGAGGAATAACAAGATTTTTCGTGGAATTGATCAAAATATGCAGCAAATGCTGAATCAGTTTGTAACTCTAGTAGAGAAATGGGAAGAGGAGTGGAAACTAAAACAGGAGTATTCTAAAGGTGTTCAACATGGCTGAGTTATGTGAATGCTTGCTTATCCTAAAGTCATGGACATCTAAAGGGGGATAATCTGGACACTGTGACAGCTGCCATGCTGTTTTGCGCTGATCCATAAGTTTGACAAGGCTTGGCACAACTATTAGTTAGATTCTGTTTGGAGTTGTAATTGTCTGCTATTTTTATGTTTCTTGTTTTGCTAATTTTGCTGATTTTAGGTATTGTTGTTTTGTGGACTGCTCTACTCCTACTTGGGAACTTTTGTGAGATGTAAAACTGATCAAAAAAAAAAAAAAAAAGAAACAGCTCACTCCCTTGTACACAGGTAAATATCTTATGTTGTTGAAAACAAAAAGAATAGAATTAAATTCTCAGCAACATTACTTATGTTGTAATAGAGCATAAAGCACTAATGCAGATGAGAGTTTGGTAAAAGCCTTAGAAAGTAGTGACATAACATAGAATAAAGTAAGAAATGTGACTTAGTCAATTCTATTAATTATGTTTCTTTAATAGTAAGATGAGAATAGTTTGCTCCAATAGATTTTTACGTTCATATGTGCATCCTCGTTATATTTTTTTAACAGAGTTAACATCACTAAAATTTTAAAATGTTAAGAATACAAGTGACCCGTTTAAAATATTAAGAACAATTTAAAAGTTTATCTCAAACGTTAAGTACAAAATGATACTTTCTCAAAAACAATTTAATTTGGATGCCAATTATATTGTTCTATAAAGAAATTAGAGGTTAAAATTTATATCTTTAACACACAACTACAATAAATAAAAACAAAGATATTATTATGTATACTATTGATTTAGATCACTGTATTGTAACTCTGAATATATATAGTGGTGGTGAATATGTGTTTTATTAACTAAATTTTGTTTTCTGAAAAATATTAATATAATTTATAATAATTTAGTCAACCTTTTAAATTCTTTTATGATTTAAATTGTGTTTGCAATCTATCACAATTGAGTACTCTATTTTGACTGTAATTTCTTAAAAATAATAAGTATTGAGTAAACATAATAGATATTTGTGTATATTTATTCAAAACGTTATCTGTAAATCAAAATCGATTATCATATATTTGTGTATAAATTCATATGTTATTTAGACACCAAAAAAAAATTCATATGTTATTTAATAATGGAGATATTGAAGAATTTAATAAATAGTTTACTTGTTAAATACACTTTAATATATTTCAATATCAACCAAGAGAAATGGAAGTTTGAAATTTCTAACCTTGATTTGGGTATGAGAAAAGAAAAGCCGATGGTGAAAAGGATCTAAGTATGTTTTGTATATAAACGGAATATTAGTGTCAATATTCTTCAGCAAATTTATTTAGTTATTTTTCCACTGCTTCTACTTCTCTTCAGACCTCATCTACTCCACCTCCACAAAAAATCCAAACTTTGAGATTTAATAAATGTTTTATTCTGTGTATAAAGGATTTTGTGAGAAAAAATTGAAGAATCAATTTTTCTTTTCGTTTTCAATTTTTTTGAAGAAAAATGAAAATAATAATAATAGTAATAACAATAACATTTTCTTTTTCTTATCACAAAATGGAAAATGCTAAAAATCAAAAGCACAAATCAAACAAGCCACAAAATTGCTTTTAAAAATAATTACAGAAAATTTAAATTATAAATTGAACTAAAAGATGCAACATAAAACAAAAGAAAATAAAGTAGACAACTATATTTGTAATTAACACATACTTTTGGACAGAAATGGCAAAACGGGCTACCTGCCCCGTCCCGCAAAATTTCCAGCATCGACCTCCATGTTTTCAGAGTTATCCATCTCAAAATTCATCTTCTAAAATTTTAGAAAAAAAAGCAACAATCATTTCAAGTGTATAACTTAACAGAATTTTGCACGATAAAATAAATAAAAACCCCAGAACCACAAATGAAACAACTAACAATTAGCAATAACTAACCATAAATACATAATCAACAACATTAATAAAAAAATCACAATAACAAATCCCAATAACTCAATAAAAGAACAAAATCAACAAATGAATAAATCAAACCCCAAATCAGCAATAATGATAAATAATAATTAGATTTTCATCAAACAAATAATAATAAATTAAATCTTATCTGCAAAGGATCTCGGAAGCCTCACATCACCAGCAAAGCTTCGAGGAGAGAAACCCTAAGATGCGTGCGTCACTGTGGGACATGAGAGAGAGAGAGAGGAGGACTTGAGTAACGTGGAGACAAAAATCGCCATGAGTTGTAAGAGAGAGAGAGGAGGAGGATGTTGCGTGAATTGGAAAAGGGGACATCGCCGTGAGTTGCGCCAAAGAGAGAAACGATCATCGCGAGCGGCGCCAGAGAGAACGAAAGAGGAACATTAAAGTGGAGTGAGAGGCAGCGCTAAAAGGGTGACAGGCAGCAGGGAAAAACCCTAATTGCCTATTTATATCATGTGTTGAAATGACTAAATTGCCCTTAGTTATTTTTTAAAAAGAAATAGTTGGTCTGCCCTGCTGGGCTTTTTGAAATTGGCAGGTTCAAATTCTCATTTCGGCCCGCTTTTTTTGTGATTTTGGCGAGTCCACCTGGTAGGTTCGGCATTTTTGCCATCCCTACTTTTTGATACTCTCGGTAACCTCTTTTTGTTGAACAACTAGAAATGAAGGCACACCAACATCACTTAGGTTGTGCTCGGTTGAATTGGAAAGTTGAATACATTTTCAAGAGGCATGCTTACTTCATCAATCTTTCTCTTTATGGAGTTCTTCATATTTTTCAAACAAGAAAAAAAAAGATGTAATTTGGATTTCACTTGTGCTCTAAATAACAATAGACACTTAAATTTATATTATTAACACAAAATTAGAATAAGAAAAAAGAAATAGAAGCTAACAATCTTATTGAGTAACATATATATTATTGTGTATACTACTGATTTAGATCGTGTACTGTGACCTGAGATCTAACGGTGAATAAATATAGAGTTGGTAAATAATGCATGAGTTTTAATAACCAAATCTCATTTTATGGCAAAATATTAATATAATTTTTAATAATTTAGTCGATCTTTAAAATTCATTTATCATTTTAATTGTGTTTGCAATTGTATTGTAATTATTATGATTTTGAAATAACACTCTTTGTTTACTAACTTAAGAACTAATAATGTATTATATTTCAATCATAAGTGAATAATATCTAAATCATCTCTAACTTTTTTTTCTCTCAAAATGGTCCTTAATATTACAATTATTTTTTAAATATCTTTTTATTAAACAATATAAACTTTCGACAATTTTATTCTTGTCTCTTTAAGATCGACATCACTCAAAATTCCCTCTTTCTCTTTGTTCCTTCCCCACTTCCATGCACCAAAATTTTTTCATTATCGTGAACAGAACAACACAATTAATGAATCTACATTTTAAAAAATAATGTATGTTTGATGACTGAACTCTTAATTAATTGTGTGTTGACTCGTTTGAAGAAGAGAAAAAAGAAAAAAATATAATTTACAAGCCCATTATTCCATAAAAAATAATAAAGACTCAAATTTATAAAATACAATCCAAAATTATAGTAAATGAAAAGAAATGAAATAAAACTAACCAATTTATTATGTGTACTATATATTCACACTAATATCAAAACAAAAAGTTGAAGCCACCAGCCTATTTAAGTTTGACGAACTAAACACAAACTGATGACACACAAAAAATGTAATATAACATAAACAAATTGAAGCTAATTTGAGTTCTTGTTAGCCTCTAACAAAATATATAAGTTTGTAATGTTGCAAAATGCAAGTAGTTAGAAACATTTATAGTTACTTGGCTTTGCCTTCACGATGCCGAGTTAAATCTCAAATTGGCTCCCGAAATTTAAATCGTAACTTAAATTAGCTCTTGAATTTTCAAGTTACTCAATTTAACTCTCGAAATTTCAAACCGCGATTCAAGTTGACTCCTGGACAATTTTCCGTTAACGGCGTGCTGATATGGCATCCTGACGTGGACATCCAGTGCCACGTCAAAAGAATATTTGACCATGTGGCTTCGAGTGACAAAGTGACAGTCAATGACACGTGGCATGTTAACGTGGACAACAGTGCCACATGTCACAATATGATTTGTCCATGTGTCACTACTATGTTATCATTGTAGATAACTCAAAAAAGCCCTTGAAATTTCACTAGACTCATTTTGACCCCTGAAATTAATGAACGTAAATCAAATTGACCTTAAGATTATTTTTTATTTTTATTCATAAATATAGAATTATTAATATTGAAACCTACTCATTTTCTATGCACTTTTATAAATTCAATATAAATTTATTAGATAATAGAAAATTTTGATTTAATTTATGATATTACGCAACCACCAAAGGAGTAATCTTTTTCAAACTTTTTTCCCTCTTATCAAATAATATCAAACAAGAAAAATAATAACTTTCTCATTCCTTTCTTCTTCTTTTTTCTTTTTATTTTTTTAAATTCTAATACTTTAAAGGATGTCATAGTATTCAACGCGAACCTCATACCTCAAACGTGATCTAAATATGCTTTTAAATCAAATCAAATTAATTTATACATTATTATTTTTAGTTTTTTACCCTTTTTTATTTAAACATTATTTAAGTTGTGAATTGCAAGTTATCTTTTTCTTTTTCAATTTAAGCGGTTATTCTTAAAAAAAAATTGCAAGCACTTGGGACGGACAAGGAAAAAGAACATTAAGTAGGTATAAAAAAATCAATCCCGAAATTATTTATATATATTAATTTATATAATTTTTAAATTAAATAACTAACAATTAAAATAATTATATAGAATAATCAAATTTATCATATTATCAATCAAACTTTTTTAACTTTAAGATCATAAGAGAAATTTTAGAAAATACAATATATATATAATGATTAATTGAAACATAATGTCTACGACAGTGAATATATAAGTTATGTTATGGTAGTTTTTATAAAATAAATATTTGTAAAATCATAAATTAAATTAATTTTTTCTATTGTCTAAAAGATTTTATTAAATTTATTTGCATAAAATTGGATAAAAAGTTAGTAGGTTTTCAAGAATATTAATAATTTTATATTTATGAAATAAAAATAGAAAAATCATCTTAAGGACCAATTTGATTTGCGTTCATTAATTTTAGGTGCCAAAATGAGTCGAGTGAAATTTGAGGGGCCTTTTCGAGTTATCTACAATGATAACATATTAGTGACACGTGAATAAATTATATTGTGACACGTGGCACTGTTGTCCACGTCAACGTGCCACGTGTCATTGACTGTCACTTTGTCACTCGATGCCACATGGTCAAATCTTCTTTGACATGTGGCATCGGCTGTCCATGTCAAGATGCCATGTCAGCACGTCATTAATAGAAAACTGTCCAGGAACCAACTGAAGTCACGATTTGAAATTTTAAAGGCCAAATTGAGTAACTTGAAAATTTATGAATTAATTTGAGTTGCGATTCAAATTTTGGAAGCCAATTTGAGATTTAATTCTCACAATGCCATAATAATTTGGAGTAGACTTTTCCACATTAAATGGCGGCATTGGAATGAATTGCATGTTCTAAGCTCTCATACTCTTTGCTCATTTGAATTCTTTGCATGTTCTAAACCTCTTTACTCTGATTCGTTATGTTTAATTTGATTTGATAAAATAAAACATAATTCAAATGAGCTCCTATAGTTGTGACATATAATTAATAACATCAGGGAAATAATAATTTTACATTATCCAATTATCTTGTTCAATTAATTAAGACTTTTTTATAAAAAAAAAAAAGAAATAGAGAATTGAAAGAGAGGCATAATAATAACCCTGTATAATAACTCAATCATTTTCAAGAATTGCCATTCGTGACTTCATTTGAAGTTGCTCACTTAGCATTGAATTTTGATAACTCTTATTTTTCTCAATTTGTGTTTTAACGTTGGATATTTTTTCCTTAAGAAAATGTTAAATATATATATATATATATATATATATATATATATATATATATATATATATATAAA